>JAZKJV010000116.1:221413-454150 GCA_037367405.1 Ottelia alismoides
TCCAAAAATGACCTGTGAATAGCCTAACTTCCCAGATTTTTAACTCATTCATGCTAACTCCGAATAAGCCAAAACCACCACCACTGTGTACATATCACTAACAAGAATAAAGAAAAAATACAAAAAATAACTAACCCAAATAAGTAGACCAAAAACCCAAACTCTAATTTCAGGATTTTCGGACTAAAACCCTCATATCTCCCTCATCCAGTGTCCATTTTAATCCTACTCACTTTTGAACTAATGTACATTCAATTACAATCAAAACGAGACCAAGTTCAAGTGAATCAGAGCTCATATGTGAAAGTTGGATTTTGGGCCTCTTTTGTATATTGTATATTTTAGCGGTTTTAACCTAATATTTTATGTACATATTTTATCAATTAATAAAAATACAAAAAAAAAGATTAATTTGTAATTATGTATCTCTGATTTATCACATTTTTCTGGATTTTTATCTGATCCAAAATGACATAAAAATTACAAAACCCCAAAATCAAGGTGTTCTATGTACATGGGATACCCCAAAAATACCACTTTGTGCAAATAATCGATTTTGGTTTTGATGTCTTCATCAAGACAAGCAGTTTCGTTAAGAAACTTTTTTTATCTGAGGTCTTTTACTATTTTTTTATCAATTTTATAAATTATTTATTTTCGAATTTTCCGGTGCTGACAGGTGGCAGCACCTGGTGCCGCCAAGTGTCAGTCTTTTTTGGACTTATTTAAACTCATTTTTATTAAAAAAAATTAAAAAATAAAAATAATAATAATAATAAAATAATAATGGACGCACGTGCGCCGCATGTACCTTCAAGGCACGTGCTCCGCACGTGCGCCCCCACCTCTCGCCTCCAGCCGCCATGTGGCGTGACGGGGTCCGTCCGATCGAGCTCGATCGAACGGCGCCTGTGCGTCGTCTACCTCCGTCTCCTTCCTCTTTTGTAATCGCCGCCCCGCGCTGTGAATCTCACGCTGCCGCCTCCACGTATCCCACTCCGATCGCCGCGATCCTCCTCCGTGTATCTCGCACACCCATTCCGATCTCCAATCAACCTCCGTCCCCCATCGATCTGCGATCCAATAGAATCAAAACCCACCTTCCATCTCCAGCGACCCAACTCTCCTCCTATTTAAACACCGTAGCCCCGACCATCCCCTTCATCCACCGTCTGCACATCAAAGCTCCGGGTTCGGTGGTGACAGCCCGGACCCCGTTCTTCCTCGGCGAGATCCGGTCTCTCCAAGGACCGTCGCAGCGCCGCTCCAGGCTTGGCTGCCTTGCTCCGGCTATTGCCGTTGAGCCTACAACATCTACGACCCGCATCATCGACAACGCGACTCGCCAGCATCTTCGTCTTCATCAACATTCAACAACCCCCAGCTCCAGCTTCAGCCGTCGAGCTAACCGCCTCTAACCACCATCAAACGCCTCCGACCACCGACGTCCATCTCCGCCCCAGCTCCGTCATCGACCTCTGCCAACAACGCTTCCACCACAGCCGGGCCCTCACCAGTGGCCACCGGTGCCCGGCTCCGTCACCGCCCTACCCACCGCAGGCCGGGCGTTAACCCCGAGGCCCCCACCTCACGTGTGTGGCACGTGATGTAGGGGGAACTACGTCAGCAGCCAAAGCAACCCCAGGGGTCATGTGCGTTGCACGTGCCCTCTAGCATATTGCAATCAGCCCCCTGGGGCTCCTCCATATCCGCGCAGAGTCCAGCCGTCCAAGGAGCACGTGCGCGGCACGTGCTCCCTTGACTTCCCGGTATTTACATTTCAGTCCTCTACAGTTTTGATTTTATTTATTTATTTATTGCAATTCTACCCCTGTGTTCCCCCTTTGTTTTGAACCTCTTTTGAGTCTTATTTTATTTATTTAAAAATAGCGTGATATTTGTCAATTAATTCTCTACACTTTGACATCTTGTGGGCGTTTTTGTGATTGATGGTTAATTAATAAATTATTGTTTTGCGGAGATTTGCGTATTTTGCACATTTCTTGCTCTGAAATTTATAATTCATTAACCGTTGCTCTAAAAATCCCCGAAAAATCATACATCATAGAGTTAATTGTGCTTAACATTGTGCCCAAAAAGAATTACATTTCGTTTATAATTTGCCCAATAAAAATCATTTTGCATATTTCGGTACTTGATTTTTAATAGGTATTAGATCTCATATTTTCAACGTTTAGGATTTTTCTTATATCAATCACCTAGTGATAGATCTGAGATAATTTTATCCCTTAAAAAGAAGTAGGTTTAATATTTATTCTAATTAAATATTGAAATTCATTTTGTTTGCATTTAAAAATTCATAAAAAAATCATATTGCATCCAAAAATTCCAACAAAAATACAGCGCACTTATTTCATTATATTTTATATTGTGGCCAAATTTCGTATTTTTGGGACATCGTTTGAACGTATTTGACATTTTAGTCCCTAAAATAGGCCGAATTTGCATTTTGCACCCTTTATTGCATTGAAAATAAAAAAAACCTGTCTCGAAAACCGTGCACGAATCTTAATAGACTTAAACTAGGTTGTTCCTTTGCCTCCTTGTGATCGACCTAGGGACTTGCCCAACTAAAATAAACATAAAACCGCATTAAACAAATTGACGAATATTTTATGTGGTTATTTTCTTGACCGTTTCCGATTGCCGCCTACAACGAACGACACATTCATTTTAACATAAACGATAAAAAGACATCCTTAACTTGGCATTTTAGGACTCGTCAGATGATGCCATTGCTGGGGAGGCAAATGGGTTAGATTTTTGTCTTGAAATTTTCGTTCGGTTTTCCACATTCGGGTAGTCTGACCCCCGAATTTTTCACTGTAAAGTCTATTTTTCCTAAAATTTATTTTTCAGCATTTATTTTTCATATATTTTTGAGTCACTTTCTTACATTATCTCTCTTATTTTTCTTGCGAGGTACACTGGTACGTGGAGCGGTTTTTCAAGAAACCGATGCAACTTCACCGACTACCGCGAAAGCCGTAATTAATTTAAGATCGGGTCGAGTCGTGAGAGAGCGTAGAGTCTAGGATTTTATCTCTACAAATTTTAATTTCTGTACATTTACTGCGGTGTCCGTTTGGACTCTCGCGTGTATAAAAAGACCTCTAACTTTTTCTGTGGTGTGTCGTGGCCTGTTTCACTCTCCGATGAGGGTGGGGTCCGACTTGAGTGGCGATTAGGGTAGACCTGCACCTACGGCTCTCAAGAGCATTTTTAATTTTTGATTGTGCTCGTAGGATTAGGCCATACTCACATTAACTGAGACGTACCTAGATCGTTCAATTTAGCCAAAAACTTAACTCATTTCTTTCCGCTAATAGAACTTTCTGCTTAGGTGCGGTTTTTCATCGGCTTGCATCTCATATAGAATAATTTCCAATTCCTGTCTAGCATCACACATGAAGATTGCGAGGATTCACTATAAGTCTCTAACTGAGCATACATCATAGTTTTTCGCGTGCATCGGCTTTTCCCAAACTCCTCCCTCTTGTTTTATCAATATTTCTTCTCACTTAATTTCTTCAGTGATCACCAAATTAAAACTGGGACTGCTAAATATAGCCGATTTTTAAAGAACCCATAAAATCAAGAATTTTTGCGGGAGAGCAACCCCGAGCTTGGATGTTTTTATTTTTTGAGTGAGCGAGAGACAACACTTAAGGTTAGAACCAAGCTCCGATATTTTCATTCAGACTACTGATTTTAAAAACAATTAGCTACTTATCAGTAATGAATTCGGGTAGCCGATTATCGGTCCGGACTTCCTTAGCAGAGTGGGTGGTTCAAAGGACACCGCGTAAGGCTCTGTCCTTAAGTAACACGGGTAGCTGTTTTACGGTCCGTACTTACACCTATACTGGCTGAAAGTGGATGCAACTAGTCGTACAAACTCGGGACAGCCTGTAAGAAAATTTCAGCACCTAACAGCTCACTAAATTTTTGTCAAGATTGATTTATCACCAACTAAAATTGAAAAGATAATAGCCGAACTCTTACGGCTTCATCGTGTGAGTTGGTGAACCTGGGGGTTTGACTTGTATTTGCATTGGTGTGCGTGAACCGATTTCGAAGATCAAAAGCCGCACACTTGATAAAAATTCTTTTGACTATCCCGTGCAATCATCTCTCTCATCTCTTGATTTAAACATCATCATGGAACTTTTTCCGAATTTCAGATCCAACCCATTCCATTCAACTCTTTCAAAAATAACCCAACAAGTATCTGAGAATCCATCAATGCTCTACTATGAAAATGAATTTGTCTCGGTTAGGCCCAAATCCAATACATCCTATTCTTTTAATCATCCAACATTTGCGGGAAACTTTCACCCGCAAATGAATTCGGCCTCATTAAATCTTACTCGAATCATCCGACCGCTCATGACCATCTACCATCTTGGACTAAACCGCCTTATTCTCAACTTCTTGCCAATGAAACATTTCAAGGTCAAAATCCCTTTGAGTCTCATGACTGGCAGAGAAACCAAACCCAGATGGAAAGACATGCACTTAATGATCATCAACGTTGGATTGACCACGACAGACCCCTTGTCTTACGTGATACTCATACAGAGGACTGGACTGACCTCCTGGACACACATAAACCCTGTATGCTGACTCCACAATATCAAGGTCTGACAAATCATGATCAAAGGATTGAACTCTACTCTGATCAAATACATATGTCTGGACCATTTGAGCAGCCTCCTTCCATAATTTTTGATGAGAAATTTTCAGAAAATGATCATATAATGGATATTCCAAGAAACTCTCCTCTCCGCACATATAGAAAAATGGAAGATGAAATCATTGAACAAAAACCGAGTGCTTCCATGATTGATCATGAACAGAATTTTGAGGATGATATTTCGAGGATAAAAATAAGATTTGAATTGATGTAGGATAGATTTCAAAAATTTGCCGACCGAGTAATCTCATTCTATGGTGACTCGGATATAAAAATGAATGAGGAAAGGATTGGATCTCATGATGAAATATTTGAGGATATTCAAAGACGTAGGGATGTAACTAACATCAAGACTTCTGCTCATTATTCCCCTAGGAATGATTATGCCTCTGACCCTTACTCTAATTATCAAGGCCCCTTCTCATCTCTGAAAGACACCACATCACCACACCACACAGAAAATAACAAAAAAATGAAAATTTTGAAAACTACAAAAAATCAAAAATCCAAAAAATTTTATAAAAATTGAGACCGAAGAAGATCTAAAGAATTTGGATCCTACTGTACGGGAAGCACTGGAAAAACACTTGATTTTTGAACTTCCCTTCATAAAGGCCATTGAACACTTCCTGACCTTAAAAAATTTTTAATGGACAAATTAATGAACAAAAAGTCAGGAAGGATTAGAATAAAAACTGAAAGACATATCTTGTCAATGGCCTCCTCCTTGGTGTTGAGGAGAAAAATCAAAAGCCGCATAGTGAAGCGGTTGCCCAGATTTGACTGTGAAATCAAAGACACAATTTTCACCCATGCTCGAATTGATGACGATTCACCGATCAATATCCTCTCGACCTCTGTGTTTCATGAGCTTAAACTCGGACCGATCAGGAAAATACGAGAGATTGTTCAATTGGCGGACCGATCAATAAAGCGGCCGAGAGGAATCATTTCTGTCATCATGATATTCCAGGTGCTCCGTTCAAAATGGAATTCACGATCATTGATATTGAGCATCAAGGAGAATTCACGCACTCTCCAATTATTCTCGGAAAGCCATTCTTAGCATTGGCTAAGGCAATTATTGATTGTGAGACTCGGCAAATAAATTTTACGGTATTGGAATCACTACGATCTGATATAGTCTTTGAGGAACCACGATTTTCCGAGGCAACCCACAAAGTCCCCAACAACCGCAAACCTGAAATGGTAGAAGAGCCCTACCACGCTACGACACCTGAGATAGCAGTTGTTGATGAGACGATTGGTTTAGAGAATCTCCCCTTGCTCCATTCCCAGCTGCACTCTCCATAGAAAATCGAGCATATGAATCTTATAATCCGGAGACTTTTGCATGGTCACACCCTGGGTCAACCTACGTTGACTACATGGATTACATCAACTTGACATAGGAATGCTCAAATGTCAAATCAATTGAGAATGAACATGCAGAGACTCTCCCCAATATCTCAATTCCTGCGGATCTCAAAATAGACAAATCCTTCTACTACGATCCTGAGACATATGCATGGTCGCACCTTGGAGCAATCTACTCTGATTATCTTTACCAAATCCTCCCAAATCGAGAGTACACCAACGTTCAGGGAGATTAAAACAATCACGCAGGCCGAACACCGACCAAGGAGAAGAATTCCAATGGCTATTCATCTAGATACTCAAGTGAACCGACAACTTCACGAAATAAGAAAAAGAGAGTCAGATTTGACCTTTCGGAATAGAAATCAGTTGATGATCCCTCATCAGGTCCGCAAAAAAATAGTCTACATGAGTGAAGCATGTTCGGCAGCTCTAAAGCCATATCTTCGCAAGGATCCAAAATTCGATTCTCGATGGACAACTCCCGTTCCTAACTATTACTCATCCAAAGCTGATGCTCCTACCTTCCACAAATACATTGGAATTATTTCTTATGAGCTGACTGAGACCGGAGCGTCTGAATATTCATCTGAGGACAAACTGATTGATCTTAAAAAGGAACGGATTTTGAGGAGACAATTAAAGAAACAAAAAGACATGAATATCTGGAGTCTGTCCACTTTCAAATATTATTCCTCTGAGGATAACTCTGATGATGACTACCTTTTGTCTGACTCAAATGATTCATCTGCTATCCATCATGATTTTTCTGAGGATGACACTGATAATGGTGGGGAATCATATGCTTCATCTCCGTCTCATCATTGCGATCTCCCACTACAGGCTCACAAGAAGATCAGCTGAAAACCGCCTTAATCATCGGCTACCCACCCTCCCTCCCGACCACATCGGTCTCCTTGTACAACTTTTTCCTCTACTTAGGCCAAGGCCTAAGTATAGGGGGGGACCGATGCCATATGTATATACCATTTTTCTGGCATCACACTCTTTCTCTCGATCGCTCCATCTCCACATTTCTTTTATACTTAGGCTGACCAGAGCCTAAGTACAGGGGGAACCGCCACCCACCTGTATATACTCTCCTTATTTACATATCCCGACCGCCTCTTTTTGCAATCTTCTTCTATACTTAGACTATTCTCAGTCTAAGTATAGGGGGGCAGGCCATTGTATATCAAAATTTTACTCTCTTACGCTTAGCCCGAGCTATGTCTTCTTTACGCTTCTTGTGCTCTGAGGACACAACACTCGCTAAGTATAGGGGGGTCTGTATATATACTGTGTATATATTTTAGCCATACCTCGTACTTTCGCGTAAGTCTATATGTATTTATGGGGTGGGTAATTAATCAAAAAAAAATAGATTTGCTAATAACACTGACTGTGCCCAGAATGTTTGAAAAAAATGGCTTCTTATTTGTATAAAAAAACAAAAAAAACACACAAAAATCCTTGTCTGCATTCCACACACATGCACTTCATCCAGCATTGCATTCATTTGCATATGTGAAAAGTCATCGGGTTCTGAACCGAGTTATGAGCCAAAATCGAGAGTGGTCTGGACTTGACCTTAATCCACCTAATTTTCAGAGGAACTTCACCGATAAATAGGATTTTAGAAGCTTCAAGTCTTTGACTTAATTTTTTAAGTTCCACATAACAATGTGCAGAGTTTGACTCTTAGTGCCTAACCTGGTCTCTTCATTCTGGGTACAACTCTGGAATAAGGAATAATTTGTACTCTCGCACTATACACTTAGCTCAACTCAGACGGGATGTTGGAAGATTGTGTGAGTTTCTTTTCTGGTAGCGTGGAAATCTAAAGACCGGAGTACGGGTTGAAATAAAGCTTCGGAAAAGGGTTGCACGGCTGGGCACAATTTTTTCTAAGGCCCCAAAAAATGTACGGAAACAAAAGATTCTATATCCGTAGGGGCATAACAAGATCCACGCAGAACCACCAAAAATTTCAAATACGAAGAAGCATTCTACCAAATAAATATGACCAAAAGGTCCAAGCTTCAAGAAACCTGCAGATCTTGGTGGAGACTCGGGTACACTAGCCATCTTCACAAGGAGAGATGACTACACTGGCCACCCTCCAGTTCTTTTCTCATTCTTCTAACTTCTCCTCCCAATTCGATTGTGAACACAGCACGACAGACTTTAGAAGGAAATTCATGACTCCCCGAGGACGAGTTATTGGAGAGGAGGTTTGCGCGGTAGTCCGGCATTCTGGGTGGGAAGAGCTAAAACCTTTCACACATATGAGTCGATTGTTCAATGTTCATAAGGTATGCTTTGGGAAGAGGATTGATCTTAAGATGACTTATGAGCCGAAATTGTAGCAATGAAATGTAGAACTTGAGGGCTGTTGATTTTAAAATTCTAAATCTCACAGGAGTTCTGCCACACTATTAATCCAAAGGTTGAGTCTAGATTTACTTTCACCTTCAGCTCATGGTCTTGGTATGGAACCTAATCTCATTTCACCTCATAGCATTTCTTTTTAATGCTCAGGGACGAGCATGCTTTAAGTATAGGGGAATGATGAATCTCGGATTCATCACTCTAAATCTCATTTATTAAGCTCAAGTCCCTCAAAATCAACAGCATTTAGGCATCTATTCTGCATAATTAGCATTCATGCATGTTTTCATAAGAATTGCATTTTAGCACAAATTTCTGCACAGAATAAGAAGCCAAAAATCCAAGCCAAAAATGACTCGTGAATAGCCTAACTTCCCAGATTTTTAACTCATTCATGCTAACTCCTAATAAGCCAAAACCACATCCACTGTGTACATATCACTAACAAGAATAAAGAAAGTATACAAAAAATAACAAACCCAAATAAGTGGACCAAAAACCCAAATCCTAATTTCAGGATTTTCGGACTAAAACCCTCATATCTCCATCATCCAATGTCCGTTTTAATCCTACTCACTTTTGAACTAATGTACATCAATTACCTTCAAAACAAGACTAAGTTCAAGTGAATCAGAACTCATATGTGAAAGTTGGATTTTGGGCCTCTTTTGTATATTGTATATTTTAGCGGTTTTTACCTAATATTTTATGTACATATTTTATCAATTAATAAAAATCCAAAAAATAGATTAAATTGTAATTATTTATCTCTGATTTATCACATTTTTTCCAGATTTTTATCTGATCTAAAAAATGACATAAAAATTACAAAACCCCAAAATCAAGGTGTTCTATGTACATGGGATACCCCAAAAATACCACTTTGTGCAAATGATCTATTTTGGTTTTGATGTCATCATGAAAGTTATAGATCTCATCGAGACGAGAAATTTTTGTAAAGAAACGTTTTTGATCTGAGGTTATTTACTATTTTTTTATCGATTTTATAAAGTATTTATTTTTCGAATTTTCTGGTGCTGACACGTGGCAGCACCTGGTGCCGCCACGTGTCAGACTTTTTTGGGCTTATTTAAACTCGTTTTTATTAAAAAATTAAAAAAATCAAAAATAAAAAATAAAAATAATAAAAAATAATAATGGACGCACGTGGCACGTGCTCCGCACGTGCGCCCCCTCCTCTTGCCTCCAGCCGCCACGTGGCGCGACGGGGGCTGTCCGATCGAGCTCGATCGGACGGTGCCTGTGCGTCGTCTACCTCCGTCTCCTTCCTCTTTTGGAACCGCCGCCCCGCGCCGCAAATCTCACGCCGCCGCCTCTGCGTATCCCGCTCCGATCGTCGCGATCCTCCTCCGCGTATCTCACGCACCCATTCCGATCTCCAATCAACCTCCGTCCCCCATCGATCTGTGATCAAATAGAATCAAAACCCACCTTCCATCTCCAGTGATCCAACTCTCCTCCTATTTAAACGCCGTAGCCCCGACCATCCCCTTCATCCGTCGTCTGCACATCAAAGCTCCGGGTCCGATGGTGACAGCCCGGGCCCCGTTCTTCCTCGGCGAGATCCGATCTCTCCAAGGACCGTCGCAGTGCCGCTTGAGGCTTGGTTGCCTTGCTCCGACTATTTCCGTTGAGCCTACAACATCTACGACTTGCATCATCGACAACGCGACTTGCCAGAATCTTCGTCTTCATCAGCATTCAACAACCTCCATCCCCAGCTTCAGCCGTCGAGCTAACCGCCTCTAAACCACCATCAAATGCCTCCGACCACCGACGTCCATCCCTGCCCTGGCTCCGTCATCGACCTCCGCCAACAACGCTTCCACCACAGCCGCGCCCTCACAAGTGGCCACCGGAGCCCAGTTCCGTCACCGCCCTACCCACCGCATGCCAGGCGTTAACCCCGAGGCCCCCGCCTCACGTGCATGGCACGTGAAGTAGGGGGAACTACGTCAGCAGCCAAAGCAACCCCAGGGGTCACGTGCGTTGCACGTGCCCTCTGGCATATTACAGTTAGCCCCCTAGGGCTTCTCCATATCCGCGCAGAGTCCAGCCGTCCAAGGAGCACGTGCGCGACACGTGCTCCCTTGGAAAAATTACAGCATATCCCCCAGACTTCCCGGTATTTACATTTCAATCCTCTGTAGTTTGATTTTATTTATTTATTTATTGCAATTCTACCCCATGTTCCCCCTTTGTTTTGAACCTCTTTTGAGTCTTATTTTATTTATTTAAAAATAACGTGATATTTGTCAATTAGTTATCTACACTTTGACATCTTGCGGGCATTTTTATGATTGATGGTTAATTAATAAATTATTATTTTGTGGAAATTTGCGTATTTTGCCCATTTCTTGCTCTGAAATTTATAATTGATTAACCGTTGTTCTAAAAATCCTCAAAAAATAAAACATCGTAGAGTTAATTGTGCTTAACATTGTGCCCAAAAAGAATTACATTTGCTTGCATAATTTGCCTTGTAAAAATCATTTTGCATATTTCGGTACTTGATTTTTAATAGGTATTAGATCAAACATTTTCAAGGTTTAGGATTTTTTTTAGATCAATCACGTAGTGATAGACCTGAGATAATTTTATCCCTTGAAAGAATTAGGTTTAATATTTATTCTAATTAAATATTGAAATTCATTTTGTTTGCATTTAAAAATTCATAAAAAATCATATTGCATCCAAAATTTTCAAAAAAAATACAGTGCACTTATTTCATCATATTTTACATTGTTGCTAAATTTTGTATTTTTCGGACACCGTTTGAATGTATTTGACATTTTAGTCCCTAAAATAGGCCGAATTTGCATTTTGCACCCTTTATTGCATTGAAAATAAAAAAACTGCCTCGAAAACCATACTTGATAGACTTAATCTAGGTTGTTCCTTTGCCTCCTTGTGATCGACCTTGGGACTTGCCCAAGTAAAATAAACATAAAACCACATTAATCAAATTGACGAATATTCTGTGTGGTTATTTTCTTGACCGTTTCCGATTGCCGCCTAAAATGCACGACACATTCATTTTAACACGAACGATAAAAACACATCCTTAACTTTGCATTTTAGAACTCGTCAATTACATGGAATTTTTGATAGGATTATTCATTGGTTAAATCTATTTTCCTGTTACTTGGAGTTGATAAATTTTCTGGGCTTAATATCTTTTGATCTGTGATTCTCTCTCGACAATTAATTACTAAATTTCATTGTGGATTGAGTTGTATACTTCACGGATCCTGGGCTTAATCCTCTCTGCTTACTTTCCTTGCATAGCATCTTCATCATTACATTGTACATTTTTTAACACATAAAAAGATCGAACATTTATTAATTATTTAATTTAATTTAAAACCATGCAACTAAGAATCTTTGTTCCCTGTGTTCGACCTTGGTAGACTTGCCAAGTAAAAATTAGTCCACAACATTTAAAGATTGTGGTATTTTGATCGACCGATTTTCACCTCCTATACTACAATTATCAATTTTTAAAGAGGTAAATTTGACGTTCATCACCACTCTAAATCTCTTTTCCACAATTAATACAAATTGAGATAATTCTAATTTGTTAGTGAACTTGGGATTACAACCTGGGCTACTTGCCTGTAAACTATTTTAGCCATGGTCTGGGCTTGGTCTCCCACTCCATGGATTTATGGGATAAGGTTATTGGTAAGGTAAACAAAAGGATAACTACATGTAGATGCATCGTTATGAATATTTCACCTGGATACATAATTATAAACTCCTCGATTACATCGATTACAAATCATTTTATGTCTAACGCGATGATATCCAATACTATCAAGAGTAAGTTAGAATCTTTGGGAGTAAAGTATTCATAGAATGGTGCCTTTCTCTCCATAAAGTGCATTTGGTTTTATGGACCAACTTTTGTAGGCCTACGATTAATGGAGGATGGGAAATCCTCAATTTAAGAAAGTTTAATTTAGCCATGATCGCAAAATATTTATGGAAAACATACTAGACGATTGATGTCTATGAGCTGTTATTGACTAAGTTAGTTTCCTCGAGGTAGATGTTGGTAGCCTAGAGCAATATCAAACACATTTTCCCTTTTTACCAGGGCATCCTTTAAGATTTGTGATGCTTTCAATGTCAGTACACTTTATTGTTTGGGGATGATAAAGATATACCATTTTAGTATTTGAAATGCGACCATCCAACTTATCTTATTATTAATCGTCTGTAAGCACATAAGATGATATTGACATATTATTTTGAAAAGCATTGATATTTAGATCAATCTATTTAATTATTCCAGACTGCTCAGAAATAAAGTTAATGCGAACTTTCTAGTTTAGGGAGACTAATTTATAGACTATTCTAATGATACACGACTCTCTTTAGAAGATCATTATTTTAAATTTCATGGAAAAGTCAAAATTCTCCAACAACTTGTGCAGTGGATTACTGGAAAATGGAGGTTTGTATGATCCCTTGTGTAAGAATCTTCAAGATAAGAAGCTAACACTTATCCCGCGAATCACTTATCCTTATTCACATGTTTTTTTTTTCAATGACAAACTCCTAACTCAAGCTAACCCTTATGATAGGCTTCCAGGTGACTATAAGATGTTCACTAGGCAATAAAAGGGAGATGATTCATTTGTCCCCTTTGTGTCGTATCGTGACATCTTAACTACCTTCTTTTCCACGATCAATAATCATCTAAGAAATGGGATGGGAACATTTTTAGGTAGTCAATAATCTTAGAAACCAACATGTTGACCCAAATGCGGTGATGCAACAATTTTTGGAGCATCTAGTGCTCCAAAACTCATTTTTTTAATAACATCGTTGTTGATGATATTTCTATAAGAGATATATACTAAAACCTATGGACTTGCAAGTAGCCTTTCAAGATTATCAAGGAAGAGGAACTCAATGCACCTTCAATCTCACAAAAAGTGACGCTCGCTTTAGTTTGTAGGCCTTTTTGAGAGGAAAGTTGATTAATACCTTCTCCACTGTATTTTAGGGATTTCGAGTTATATTTTTTCTGTCCTTATGTATTATTATCGAACTATGCACTAAAGGTGCATTTGGTTCGAGAATAAGCAGGAATAATGATGAAGAATAAGCTGTAATAAAACACTATTCCTGTTCGGTTGGAAGGACAAGAATAAGTGGAATACGATGAAATAAGCGTAGTAACGATGAGCAAAGATAAGAGTAAGGGTAGAGAGAGACACACAACGAGGAAGATCCCTACAAGAAAAGAGAGAAGATGAAAATAATAACCTTATTTACGGAGTTATTCCTCAAATGAACACACCTTCTAAATGTGTGTTATACCTGCTCAACCAAAATGAAAAGGTCACCGCAAGGTTGCAGTGGTTGTCATCTAATTAAAAAGATCAAAGGGATTGTTACGCAAATAGGAAAAAAATGCAGTGTGCCCGTTTTTCTTGATAGGCGGTGGAGGGAGAGAGACATCGCCCTTCTCTTCCCGAACAAAAGAAAACCCTTCCCCAATAAGCCGCCACCCCGCCAGCTCCCAATTAGCCTCCCACACAACACTCTCCTGTCTCCTCCCCACCTCCGCCTGCGCGTCTTGAAGACTTCACCCCACGTTGGAGGCATATCTTCTCTAGGGTTTATCCGACGTCACCTCCGCCCCCGCATCCATCTCGTCCCATCCACCACCACCCGTTAGGGTTTTAGTTCTTCCCCACCTCCCGTTCCAGGGACAACACCGACCAATGTTCGGTCAGGGGAACTATGCGCCCCACTTCCGGCCAGGCGATCCGCCCGGCCCCCCTCCGCCTCCGCCTCCGGTTCGCCCTCCTCCCTCCTCCTCCTCCTTGCCCCCTCCCCCTTTCCAGCATATCCCGCCCCCGCCGCCCCCGTTCCAGCACGCTCAACCGCCGTTCCGGCATCCGTACCCGCTCCCCGGGCCGCCCCTACCCCCGCCTGCTTCCATGAACATGGGCATGACCTTCCTCCCCGCGCCCCCGCCCCCTCCGATCTACTCAAATGCGCCCGTGCAGAATTTGAATCCCCTTCCGCCCCCACCACCCCGGACCATCGCCCCGCCCCCTCCGCCCTTGCAAGGACAGGCTGCCTACGGCGCCCCTCCCCCGCCTCCACCCGGCATGCAACACATTCCTGCCCCGCCCCCTCCGGCTCCTTCTGGTCTGAATTATGCTATCCCGCCACCCCTGCCCCCACCCTCTCCGCCGCCTCCTCCCCCGGCTTCCCCGCCTCCCCCGCTTCCATCTCCTCCTCCTGCCGCTCCTTCGGATGATGAGACTTCCAGTGATGAGGCTGGTGTGAATGGCTTCGGTGGAACAGTCATGCACGACGATGAGACGGGTGTTGACCGTTCTGCTGATGGTAAAGTCGGAGAAGATGAAATTTATGATCTTCCTTCGCCTCCTGCTAAGCCGTCCGATGAAGTTGTTCGTAGTATCGAGAAATTATGCAGGTTTATTGCTAAGGTTGGACCTCATTTCGAGAGCGTGGCACGGTCAAAGGAAGCACACAATCCCCGATTTGCGTTTCTATTTGGCGGGGAGCCAGGGAGCGAAGGCTCTATTGGATACGAGTATTTTCAGTGGATGAAGAGAAAGTGCTTCCTGGAAGCCAAATCAAAGACTGGCTTTGAGCAAAAAATTTCACCTAAGAGGTTCTCTGAAAGGAGTTCTCCGCAGGCATCTCCAGATGAGGTTCCTTCGGCAACGCATACTGATTCAGACATGGACATGGAGGGTCAGGCTGATCTCTTTACTCCTCACTCTTTCTTTGATTTCTCAGCCTTTTCATGCACAGTGAAACTACAAAATATGCCACTTTGGTGTTTGGAATCTTTATTACCCAGTCAAATATGCTGTTTTCTTGTAACGGTTTTTTTGTTAATTCTAATTGCGTCAGATTCAGTGTCATGAAGCTATAAAGATTTATCATTCTAATCAAGTATTTTTTCAGCACACTTTCAATAACAACATTTGTTAGCTTTTTGAAAGAACTGTTAGGGTGCATTTGGTATGCGGGTTAGGGCGGGTTAAACTTGTAGAGGGTAATACATTTTTGTGTTTTGGTGTTTGGTTGGATAGAGGGTTAAACTGGGGGTGGGTTAGACGTGCGTTTGTTGTGATATGATTGTATTGAATTGAAAAAGTGAGTAGTTATTGTGATGTGATTGTATTGATGTTTGGAAAAACGAGTAGAAGTGGAGTAGTTAATAATGTTTATATGATATGATGGCATAATATATTATTTATTTGATGGAATTGTTAAAGGGATAATCTGAGATATATTATTAGAGGCCCAAGGGTTTTTTTATATAGGAGAAGAACCCATTGGATAAAATACATAAAGAGGAAAAGATAAATAGAGTAATACAAAGGATAAAGCTAAAAATAGTAATTTATCTCAACACTCCCCCTCAAGCTGGAGCTAGATATTAATAAGACTCAGCTTGGAACAACATTTTTGATAAGGTCCTCTTGCTAGAGCTTTTGTAAGTATATCCGTTGTCCGGTCTCCAGAGCTGACATGTGTAGTAGTGATAATACCCTTGTGTATCATGTCACGAGTGTAGTGACAATTTACCTTTATGTGCTTCGTCCTCTCGTAAAAGGCTGGGTTATTTGCAATGAAGAGGGCAGCTTGATTATCACATTGGAGGTGTATGGGAAGAGGTACTTCTATAGTTAGGTCAGTAAGAACAGATCTGACCCACATCATCTCTGTACTAGCATGTGCCATGACCCTGTATTCTGATTCAGCACTTGATCTAGCAACCATCGTCTGCTTCTTACTTTTCCATGAAACAAGCGAATTTCCTATGAACACAACAAATCCAGATGTAGACTTTCTATCCTTTGGACACCCATCATAATCTGCATCTGCGCATGCTGTCACTGATAGAGATGTGCCTCTGCTGAAAAGAAGTCCAATACCAGGTGAAGTCTTCAAGTATCTTAGAATCATATGGACTGCATCCATATGTGCCTGTCTGGACTGCTCCATAAATTGACTCATTTTGCTTACTGCAAATGCTATGTCGGGCCTGGTAATAGTTACATATAATAGCCTGCCAACCAGCTCTCTGTATCTTCTCTTGTCGACTTTCTCAGTATCATCATAATTGAACTTCATGCTTGGGTCAAGAGGAGTAGTGGCAGGTCTACAATCTGTCATGTCAGTCTCTGAAATAAGATCTATAACATTTTTTCTCTGGGTCATTACAAGACCCCGTTGATTTCTGGCAAACTCTATTCCGAGGAAATAACGTAAATGTCCAAGGTCCTTGGTCACAAACTGTTGACCTAGGAAATCCTTGGCATCCTGAATACCATGCTCGTCATCTCCTGTAACAATGATGTCATCAACATAAACAAGAATAACTGTAATACCTCTCTGGATCTTTTGTATGAACAAGGAGTGATCAGCAGTTGATCTTACAAACCCATGTTGTTCTATCAAGTCTGAGAGCTTTTGGAACCATGCTCTTGGACTTTGCTTGAGGCCATAGATAGCCTTGTGTAACCTACAAACTTTCTGGCACTCCCCCTCAGTAGCAAACCCAGGTGGCTGCTGCATGTAAACCTCTTCCTGTAGGTCACCGTAGAGAAATGCATTCTTCACATCAAGCTGATAAAGAGGCCAATCTCGTGTCACAACAACAGCAAGGAGAATGCGTAGAGTAGAATGTATGGCAACTGGGGAGAAAGTATCGTGATAGTCCATCTCATATGTCTGGGTAAATCCTCATCCTACAAGTCTCGCCTTATAGCGATCTACACTGCCATCCGTACGATGTTTCACAGTAAACACCCATTTGCATCCCACGACTGATGTGTCAAGAGGAGCAGGAACAAGACTCCATGTACCACGTGACTGTAGTGCAACCATCTCCTCTTCCATGGCTAACCTCCACTGACTATCTCCGAGAGTGTCCTGATACGTCTTTGGTATCTGTACGGCTGATTGTGCTAACGTAAATCTCCTGAAATCCTCTGACAGTCTGTTCAAAGAAATTTGAGCTGCAAGAGGGTAAGTGGCACACGCCCGTTTCTGCTTTCGCACAGCAATTGGGACGTCAAGATCATGGGCCTTTATATTTCCCTCTTGAGAGGATACCTGCTCCTCATGTTGCACAGTTAATTCAGTAGTGCCATTAGTAGAAGTAATATGCTCATTACATACCTGAGGCGTGCTGGATGATGGGTAAGGCTTGTGAGCATGGCGGGCAGGGCGAGATCTACGAGGAACATCACGAGGTAAGAACTGCACCAACGGAGGTGGTGGAGGAGGTGGTGGTGAAGGTGAGGAATCAACTGTAGGAGGTGGTGGCATGTATATCTCATCATAGGAGTTAGGTGGAGTAAATCTGTCACCTGTAGGAGAAAAATACATGACTGACTCGAAGAAAGTAACATCAACACTAACAAAGTATTTTTGGCTTAGTGGATCAAAGCAGCGATACCCCTTTTGGGTACGAGAGTAGCCGATAAACACACACTTGACAGCTCTAAGAGAGAGCTTGTCATGCCCTGGAGATACCTCATGGACAAAGGCAACAGATCCAAACACACGAGGTATAAGAGAGAAGAGATCCTTCTCGACAAACACAATCGAGTAAGGTATCTTTTCTCCTAACACGGACGAGGGCATACGGTTTACCAGATTACAAGCAGTAAGGACACCATCGTCCCAATAAGAATGAGGAGCACGACTCTGTATTAACAATGTTCTGGTTACATCAAGTAAGTGACGGCGTTTGCGTTCGGCAACACCGTTCTGTTGAGAAGTGTAGACACATGAGGTCTGATGAATGATGCCCTGGGATTTAAGGAACTCAGAAAGATGTAAGATGTAAAATTTCAAGGCATTGTCAGAACGAATATATTTGACTTTGGCAGAAAATATTTTTTTATTTCATTTATAAAATACTTGATAGTAGATCCAGCCTCAGACTTATTCTTCAATAAGAAGACCCAGGAAAGTTTAGAAAAATCATCTACCGCGACAAGATAAAAACGGTGTCCTTGGAGATCAGGGACACGACTAGGATTCCAAATATCTAAATGAAGGAGCTCAAATAGCTGAGAACTGCTCCGACCCTGTCGGGATGGAAAAGATGAACGATGATGCTTCCCAAGTTGACATGCTTCACACTGAAAGGAGGATCTCGTAGAAATCTGAGGGAGAACATGACATACCTTCTGTAGAGGAAGATGCCCAAACCTAACATGCCATAAATAAGGAGAGACTTGTCCAGTAGGTATAATAGAAGCACTAGCATGAGGAGGTTGGACCAGTCTGTAAAGTCCCCGCTGCTCACAGCCACTTCCAATCATCCTGCCCGTGAGTATGTCCTAAAACACAAGAGATGAAGGATCAAAGATGGCATGACAATGCAGATCTTTAGTGATCCGACTAATAGAAAGTAAATTCATCTGAAAGGCAGGAGCATATAAAACATTCTTCTGAGTCTATACCACCTGCAAGGCTATACCACCTGGGAGATGGGTCGCCATTGCTAATGGCTCCCACTTACCTGTTACAAGACAGGGGGAGGTGCAATTGACACCATCCATACGTCTAAACTTTAGAATATCATTTGCTATTTCTGTAGTAAGTGTCCTACAAAGCCATACTCGCGCGTACACATCATCTTGCTTCCAGGAAGAATTTGCCCCAGTCTTATCTGTTGGCTCTGGGTCTGTTAAGATGTGCTCCTTATTGTTGCACTGCATGAGGATGAGAAACTGCATGGACCATAACTCATAATTCCATCTTAACGATGGGAGACGAGCCCTTAAAGGCTCCGGACAAGAAAATGTCACCCTTGGTGTCTGACATGATGATAAAATAGCTAAATAATAGATTTCAACTGGAGGTAGACCGATATAGTCGAGTCTACAGAATTATACGAAAGATCAATTGTACGTGTATATTCATACAATCATCCTTGCTAATACTCGTTGCTTGACTAAAATCGTGTTTCCTGTAGAATCAGATCACATACCTATCCGTCAATGGGTAGTCAGAATATGATATGTGTCCTGGAAACGAGAGCCTGGCTGCTGGGCGCCGAGGGGCGAGGAATCTTGGTCGTTTGGATGTCTAGGCCTTCTGGACAATTGAGCGCCAAGGGTGTGCGCTTCTGGGCTGGATGCGCTACAGGCGTGAGCGTAACGTGAGGCACTGAGGGTGGCGTGGATGCGCTTCTGGGCTAGGGCGTGAGCGTAACGTGAGGGTGGCGTGGATGCGCTTCTGGGCTAGGGCGCAAGCGTGGCGTGATGGTGGTGTGCGCGGGAGGCGCGAAGCGCGTAGGGCGCACAGAGGCGCTGAGCGCGCAGGGCGCGGAGGGCATGGTGAGCGCAGGGCACGGTGAGCGCATGGCGCGGAGCGCGCAGTGCGCACAGAGGCGCTGAGCGCGAGGCACGGAGGGCAGCGCGGGGTGGTGGGTCAGGTGGCGAGTCGGAGCCGAGGGCGCGGGGAGGGCTGCGCGGGGAGGGGGGAGCTAGGGCACCACGCGCGGGGAGGGGCGGTCCGGTGGCCATGCGCGGGGCGAGAGGCATGGGGGTCCACGCGGGGCACATGTCTAGGGATAGATACGAGGCTCTGATACCATGTTAAAGCCTTAAAGGGATAAACTGAGATATATTATTAGAGGCCTAAGGGTTCTTTTATATAGGAGAAGAACCCATTGGATAAAATACATAAAGAGGAAAAGATAAATAGAGTAATACAAAAGATAAAGCTAAAGATAGTAATTTATCTCAACAGGAATTGATGATGGAAAATTGATTTATTTAATTTTTTTAAAAAAGAGAAATGTGGGACCCATGTGGAATTGATGATGGAAAAATGATTTATTTAGAGAGGGGACTGGGGGGGGGGTAAACTCCCCTTTACCCTCCCAACCGAACGGCCCTTAGGTTTCAAATGGGATGTCTTGGCGCCACGCTTAAGTTTGTTTCTGTGTGGCCAAATGTCATTAGTTGCAAAAAATGTAAGCACGGCTGTGCACAAATAGATTGGAGTGGAACATTTCTTTGTTGGATCTCGTTGGAGCCATGTACACCAGACTGCCGTTTAGTTGATATTAAGTTTCTGGCAAAGAAGTGATTTTTCGATCACTAATGAACATTTTCTTGTTTTGAAGGAACTTCTTTCTTATTTTCAAAGAGTTTTTTTCCCGTGTTGTTGAAAAGCGATTGCAATCAACCAAACTCTTAACGGCCTGGTCTAATTGGGCACCCACATTGATTTTGACACTCGGGAAAATGGACGTGCTTATGGCATGCCAATGATATATAGGCGAAATTTTGAAAAATAGAAACAATAGAAAATGCACTAGAAATATAGTATTTTGACTTGAAGTATCAGATGATGCAATAATTGATACATGGGTATTGATAGATATCGGGCAGTCGACAGTAGGAATTTAACGATGGTAAGTTAATCATATATTGGATTTGGAGAATATCAACCAGTCTGGGAAATATGGCATTGAAATGGGACCATGGTACATATCACTTATGCTTTATGGCGTAGTACTTCTAAATAGTTCTAATTTCATTGATTGACACATGGTGAAATATGCAAGCTAATATTTCCATAGAATTCTGAATTCCAACTTCCAAGGTACAGGAGGATTGAGCAATATTGATAAATTTTCTATGGTTTTAGCATATTCATAATTGTAGACTTAAAAGTGGATGAGACAAGCGATGACTATGCATAGTAATTGTGTGGGAAGAGTTTTATGTTATGTCATTGTTTTACAATTATTTATTTCTTTTGTCCGTAATATGTAATTTACTCATTAGGGTTTCTCTCTTGTATATAAGAGAACCGTTGGGATCTACGAATAAACACAAGTATTCTCTTCCACATGGTATCAGAGTAGTGGTCCTATGTCGGAGCCCTGAGTCGAAAAAACCTAACCCTACCCATCTTCGTGCGCCGCCCAACACCTCCAACATGGCTTGCGCACCGCACAACACCTCCTGCAGGGCTGTGCGCTGCCCCTACCACTGCCGCACGCTGCACAATGCTCCAACGGGGTCGTGCACCGCTGCAAGTGGCACCCAGCGCTGCCACACCATGGTTTTAAAAGGCGGCGCCTCGAGGCGCAAAGGCGTACGCCTCAAGGCGAGGCGGGCCTAAAGCGCCCCGAGGCGCACGCCTCAGGTAGAGACTTAGGGGCGTACGCCTCAGCCTCGCCTGAGGCGCTCGAGGCGTGAGGCGCTCGAGGCGAGGCGGAGGCGTAAGCCTCGAGTCATGAGGCTTTTTTTATATTTTTTTGTTACACATAACCCTATTTTTTTAGCATTATATTTTTTAATTTTGTATTTTTGTTTCCATGTTAAACCTTACATATTTCTATATATATAGCTCCATGCAAAGAGAAAAGATAGCTTGAAACAAGCGAAGTTACATGATCTTGTATACATCATATTCAATTTATCATACATCTACACATACTAGTTCTATTACACATTTTTGTTTGAATTGTAATAGAATTTTATATTAGTTGCAAGCATGGAAGGCCGTATCCCGATATATCGGCGATATATCACCGATATATCCATATCGACATGGGACCGATATCGAAATCGATATATCGATATATCCAATTTCAGTCATTTTCTTCAGAAAGATTCCTAGATATATCGATATATCAGCGATATATCGGCGATATATCGCCGATATATCGATATCGACATAATATCGAAACGATATCGATATCGATATGTCCTTCCATGGTTGCAAGTTTGCAACTTGATGTTGTTGTTTGGTTGTATAAGTTTGTGAACTTAGAATAATTATCACATATATGATATATGAAGTAATGTTGAAAAATAAACACGTGAAGGCTGAAGTAAAATAATTACTACATTTTATTGTGAGTAGCTGAATACAAATAATATCATTAGTAAAAAAAATCGCCGGGGGCGCTGCCCCCACACCCCCGCAGGGGGGAGCGCACCTGCTCCCCCCTAGACCCCCCACAGGCTCGCTGACCGGGCAGTGAGACCCCCGTCTTGTTGGGGTATGATATGGCAGGAGGGGATGCATATGACAGTTCTCCAACTACGTCCAACAAGACAATTGATTGGGATTCAAGACATATTAATATTTTTTTATTCGCACTAAAGATTATGGTTTCTATTGTACTTTAGTATTAATTATAGACTTTAGTTTAATAATCGTATAGAGTCATTGAAGTTGGAATTGGAACTTGATATTCTGTATATTAGTGGCTTAGTATTAATTTTTTTGAACTTCAATGCCTTCATCGCTTATGTATTGTATCTCTTACTAGTTTTAAATTATTTCTGAATGTGTTTTTGGTAAAATGTAATAGTATTATATATTTTTAAATGTATTTTGCTTTAATTTTAATTTTTTCCCAAAAAAAATTGAGGCTTACGCCTCGACCGCCTCGAGGCTTACGCCTCGCCTCAATTTCAGAGAAAACGCCTCGGACCGCCTTGCACTTTTTTAAACCTTGCGCACAACAGCCCATGTGCCATCCAATGGCTCTAGCGTTGCCATTGAGCGGCCCATAGCGTCGTCCACATCAGTCTGGTGTCGCCCAACAACGCCTTGTGGTGCTGCAACAACCCATGCGCCGTCGGTAGCCCTCGGTTGCGCCACTTGTGGACCCAGTGGCTTCTTGCACGTCGTCGTGCTGTTGTCCAGATCCTCGTGAAGCCCTAAAATCACAATTTTAGCCCGATTTCAATGATTATGGACGAGTTGACAAGTCACATTCAGGATGAGTTACCTTGGTGTATGTTATTTGCTGATGGTATTGTGTTAATTTGAGTCCGGTCCTTCTACTGTTCTACATCCGCAGCGGCCGCAACGCAGGCGGAGTCTACAGCCGCTGATATGAGGATTATCAGCGAGAAGTTGAACCGGATTGAGCTGATAGAGAAGAAGCAGTGCCATGGTATGTCACAGATCGATCAGATAGCACAAATGCTAAGTGACCTGAAGACCCAGATCATGTGCCTCCAGGAGGCACATACGATTTCTCATCCCCGTCTCAGGTCACAGACAGATCCTAGCAGCAACGACAGTATACAGATCATGCAACCATTATATATCTCATGGAAAAGAAGGGTGTGAACGCACACCTTCTAAGGTTGATTCTGTTATTTCATGAGTTTGATTTGGAGATTAATGATAAACCTGGAGATAATAACATAGCGGCTGATCATTTATCTTTTTTGGATTTAAATGATTCCCCTAACTCATAACCGATCGGAGAAACCTTTTCAGATGAGTCGATTTGTGTTGTCGATTCACTTCCATGGTATGCCAACATGGTTAACTATTTTGTTTCCGAGTAAGTTCCCCATGGTTGGATTAGGAGCAATATTGACCGACTCAAGTCAGATTTATGTAAATACCACTGGGAGGATCCATTCCTTTTCTTCGAAGGACCGGATTGCGTTTGGAAGTGTATTCATTAGGAGGAATACCAGAATGTTCTTATATATTGCCATTCATTAGAAGCTGGAGGACACCATTAGGTAAAAAGAACCGCTCACAAGGTACTTCAATGTGTATTGTATTTGCCGACCTTGTTTAGAGATGTTATGAATTTTGTACGATCGTGCCCTATTTGTTAGAGAATGGGAGGGACAATTGGTTATCGAGATGAGATGTCCATGCAACCGGTGATTTTCTGTGATGTTTTTGATACATGTGTCATAGATTTCATGGATCCCTTTTCCAACAACAATGGATTTGAATACATCTTGTCAGCGATGGATTATTTGTCAAGGTAGGTGGATGCTATCCTAACTCGAGCCGCATACAGTAGGACTGTCTGCAAGTTAATCAAGGATCAAATCATTTCCAAGGTTTTAAATCTCGATTTCGATTTCGTTTCGAGATGTTGAAAAAACGAAACAATTTCGAAATTTCGATGAAATTTCGCCAATTTTGGCCAAAATCGACCTAGATTTGTGAAGGAATAGTATATATCGAGATTTCGATTTCGATTTCGGTAAGGCGTCGAAACCGAAATTTCGTGAAATCTGAAACAATGATCATTTCAAGGTTCAGGGTGACGGAGGTTTTGATTTCAGATGGAGGTAGCCACTTTGTGAATAGAGATGAAATCTTTAGCTATGGACTACAAGTTTGAGCATAGAGTAACTAGTCTTCATCGTGGTAAGCCATATTGTGATATATCGGTATCGACAAGTGACCGATATATCACCGATATTTGTCCTTCTAATGCCATTTCCTTCACAAAATCTGGTCGATTTGGGCGAGATGGCGTTGATATGATGTTGATATATCGTCGATATATCGTATTGACAAGTAGACGATACTGATACCGATATTACCTACCTTGGTCCTTACCACCCACAATCGAACAACATGGCAACGGTTTCAAATAGGGAGGTAAAGAGTATTCTTTAGAAGTTAGTTCGTCCTGATCGGAAGAATTGGTCCCAGCTATTGGATCTAGTTCTGTGGGCCTGCAGGACGGTCTACAAGACTCCACTTAATACTTCACCTTTTAGAATGATTTATGGCAAGCCATGTCATTTTCTTGTCGAATTGATTCACAAGTCTGGATGGGCAATAAAGAAAATTAATTGGAGTTGTCACCTAGGGAAACTATGCTGAGACTTGAACCTCAATGTTAGTGGGAATCAGAAACAGAGCGTATGACAATAACTTGATCTATAAGGACAAAATTAAGAAGTGGTATGACCTGCATATTAGATGCAAGAACTTTGTTCTAGGATAAAAGGTATGGTTGTTAAACGCAGAATTAAAGATTTTCTACGGGAAACTTAAGTCAAAATGGACGAGTCCTTATATAGTAAAGGAAACACACAATAATAGAAGTGTAGAGATTGCTGATCTCATATATGGTGCTCATTCTTTTTTGGTCAACGGATAACTGTTGAAGCATTTCGTCGAATCTAATGAACGATCGACTCCAGTTGAGGTGGTTGACTTCATGCTGATTGAATATATCACACACTTCAGATACATCATGAAGCCGCAACTTGAAGATTCAACATCTGACAGATTCATCATCTTGTAGAGCCTAAAAAAAGATTCATCATTTTGTAGATTCTATATATTATTTTCACCGACACTTGATTTATTCTTTTAAGGTTTAGTTTCTTTCCTTTGTACCTTTTTACTCCAAACTTAGGCCGTTTAAAGCCTAAGTATATGAGGGATACTAACCCTACTTTAGTACATTCTTCCAGGTCATCTTTCGCCATCTCCTCGGTCCTTCTATCCTTCATTCGGTACTTTATACTTAGGCTATTTTCAGCCTAAGTATAGGGGGACTGAAACTTTGTTCTTCTTAGTTGTTCTATTTCTATGCTTTTGTACCCAATTTCTGCGTTAGCCCAACACTTGGCTATCTAAAGCCTAAGTATCAGGGAAATCTGTTTAATTTCATATCCTTGTCATGTTTTTCCTTTTTATGTTTAGCACGAGCTATTTCATTAATTTCACTTTGTGTCATGAGGCCATAACACAAGCTAAGTATAGGTATGTGTATTACATATGTATTTTTAATTCATAGCTCTACTTTCACATGTTTTGTATATTTATTATGGGTTATGGGTATGTGGATTTGAAAATGCTTGTATAAATAATTTGTAAAATATTTGGAATTTTTTTTATATCTAGTTGACATGGTTCGCCAAAATATTTTACAAATTATTTTTTTGAAGCCCAAAAAAGGGGGAGACACTCAATGGTGTTCACCCCAATATATTAAAGAAGCAAAAAAGAGGAACGAATGTACAAAACTGCCAAAAAACTTACAAAGAGGCAAGATAGCCTCCAACCAGATCGAGGAAACTAAAAAAAAAAAACTAGCTGCCGCTCCAGTCCTCCACCAGCCTTGCACTGCGATTGAGCACGTTCTTCTTGTAAAAGCGTTGATTCGAGAATATGGCCTCATTCCGCCCAAGCCAAATCGACCATAATCTCGCCACCGGAGTCATTAATCGTCTTCTATCTCTATGCCTGTTCAGGAATAACGAGTCACAGAAGGCCACCACGTCAATAGTTCGCACCCAATCCACAATCGGATCCTCCCACAGCCCACGTACCATAGGGCACTCGAAGAAAACGTGCTCAAGGGATTCCACCTCCGAATCGCATAGCACACAGATATTAGAAACAGACGGCAACAATCTGGAGCATCGATCTTTCGTCAAAAGCCTCTTCCCGCGGACGAGCCATGAAAAGAAAGCAATGCGCAACGGTAGACCATGCCCCCAGAAAAAGCAGCAGTCCCTCACTAAGGAGTAAGAGCGCACGAGCGGTACGAAAGCCAACACACCATAGGCCTTGCACGTCGAGAAGCTGCCGTCCCTCCAGATCCAATGATCCCTACCATCGGAAGGCCTATCAACACCATGGCCTCAAATTTCAGCGAAATTCGGTCGAATTTCTGTCGAATATCGATATCCAGTCGAAATCGAAATTCGACCGAAATGACCGAAATGACCGAAATATGGGGGTCCTAGTACAAAAAATGACCGAAATGACCGAAATTTCGGTCGAAATTCCACCGAAATTCCATCGAAATTCTGTTTTGGTCGGTACCGAAATGGTGACCGAAACCGACATTTAAGGCCTTGATCAACACTATTGAGGACGTCCAGCATGGAAAGAAAGTCAACCAGCCTTTGATCCGAGAAATTCGCCCCAAAACGTGGGCACCAACATTCGCTCTCCCAGTAAGAGGCAACCGAGGCATCCTTGTCAGCAGCCATCGTAAACAACCGCGGGAAACGAACACATAAAGGGTCTCCTCCCAACTAACTGTCCTTCTAGAATAAGAACGCACGACCATTCCCCAAGACCGGCTTAAACCTCGCCCGATTCCTCAGGAATACCTCCCGCACATCACGCCAAAAAGGAGTGCGAGCACCCACCACTCCCATCCTCTCCTCCCCTGCACATTCCGCCCCATGGAGCTCCCGCAGAACATCAATAAAGAAGTTTCCACCCCTACCCCAAACCCTGCTCGCCCACTTGAGAAAGAAGGCGTCATTAACAATCTCTAAACGTCTAATTCCCAAGCCCCCCTCGAGATTCCTCCTGGTCACCTCATCCCACGCTACAAGGTGAAACCCCCTCCCCGACGCACCCGACTTCCCCCACAAAAACCTTCGCATACAAGAGTCGAGTCTCCTACGGATCCCAGCCGGCAACCGACGAATCGACAGAAAGTACACCGGGATAACGGAAAGCACCGATTTGAGAAGAATCAGCCTCCCTCCTTTGGATAGAAGCACTGCGCGCCAACCCGCCAGCCACGCCTCCACCTTCTCAACGACCAAACTCCAGTCCCTTAGTCTGGCCCTCCCAATCACCAGAGGAAGACCAAGGTAGCCAATCGGCAGCTCGTCCGGAGTAGACCCCAGAATCCTACCACATTTAAGCGCCAACTCCTCCGTCATTCCAAGGAATAACCTTTGACTTGGCCCCATTAATAAGCAGCCCCGACATCTCGCTAAATAATTCAAGGGTCATCGACATGCATGCAACCTCAACAACACCTCCTTCAATGAAGCATAAGGTGTCATCAGCAAATTGAATCAGGGGAACAGACATGCTTCCCTTAGAAAAGCCCTTCGAGAGCCCAGCATCAACAATCCGATCAACCATACGAGCCAGGACATCCGTAGCAATAACAAACAGGAGGGGGGCCAACGGGCATCCCTGGCGCAGCCCCCTTCTAGGCTGGAAGAACCCCCCTCCAAGCTGCCATTAACCAAAATCGAGAAGGACACGATGGTCACACACCGCCGCATCCAAGAAATCCAAATCTCCGGAAACCCCCGCCTTCTGAGGACCGACCATAAGAAGCTCCAATCAATGCTATCATATGCTTTGGCAAAATCAATCTTACAAAACATCCCCTGCCTCCCCGATATCCTCCAATCGGCCACCAATTCCGAAGCGACCGCAATACAATCAGAAATCTGCCTCCCCCGAATAAAAACGGCCTGAATCGAAGAAACAATCGAATCGAGAACCCGAGCAAGCCTCCGAGCTAGCACCTTGGCCACAATTAAGTAAATGGCGTTAGATATTGAGATGGGACGGAAGTCCCCAATTTCTTCCGCCACGGTCGTCTTGGGGATCAGCAGCAAAATGGCCCTGTTAATTCGATCGAAGCCCGCATTCCCCGAGCAAAACTCGGCAACAACTTCAAAAACTTCCTCGCCCACCACCTCCCAGAAGTCACGATAGAATGCCACAGAGAATCCGTCGGGCCCCGGGGACCCGTCGTCATTTAACTCCCACACAGCCGCTTTAGTCTCCTCCAAAGAAATCGGCCTAATTAGCATCGCGCAGTCCTCCTCCGAGACCGGCGGCACCCCCTGCCCCAGCCACCTCCAGGACCTCGGAGAGCGCCTTGCCATGAATCCCTTGAAGTGCTCCACAATAGCACGTCCCATCGCGCTGTCCCCAACAAACCTCGACCCATCAACGGAAATAGAGCGCATCGTATTGTTACGCTTCCTTCCACTAGCCACGCGGTGAAAGAAAGCCGTGTTTGCATCGCCATCTTTGAGCCACTTCAACCTCGATCGCTGCCGCCATTCAGTAGATCTCTTTTTGTCCTCCTCCGCCACACTCTTCTGCGCAGAGGACCGCTCACAAAGCTCGTCAGGCATCAGATCCCTTTCATTCTCCACCGAATCAAGCCTCACAATAATAGTCTCCGCCTCAGTCCTGACCGCCACTCTCGTCGCCCTAGACTCCCTTTTGAAACGCGCCAACCTCTTCCGTAGCGACTCAAGCTTCCGACTCAATCTTGAAGCCGCAGACCCCTCAAAGCACGATTGAGCCCAATGCTCCGCCACAACATCTTTGAAGCGCGCCTCCTAGATCTAGCACCTCTCGTATCTAAAGAGGCCCCTCAGCAAAGGGGCCTCGCCAGAGTCCCAAAGAATTGGCGAATGATCCGAAAAAGACCTGGGCCTAGAGGAAACCGAGTAAGAAGGGAACATCTCCATCATCCTCCCAGAGGCCAAAAAGCGATCGATCCGAGATCTAGAACTGCTGCTCCTCCAGGTGTAAGTAATATCAGTTGCCACCAAATTCTCCAGTGCCAAGGAGTCCACAAGCTCAGCAAACAAGGGGGACCCCGGGTCCCGGCCCCCTCGACCGGGGACGATCCGAAGAGTGAAGCGTCACGTTGAAGTCTCCCCCAATGATCCAAGGGAGCCCCTCAAAAGCACTGCTCGCCTCACGCAAGTACTCCCACAACTCGTTCCTTTTAATGTGACAGCAGGGGCCATAGATGCAAGAGAAGGCAATTGGAGAGGCCGTCGCACCCCTCACAAGCACAACCGATAACATATGCCTTCCCAGGATCGAAGAGTTGAAGGAAAATGCCGCCGAACTCCACGCAATAAACAAACCCCCTGCCACCCCATCCGCATCCAGAGCCCTAAGATCATGCACCGCACCCGCACCAAAGGAACGCCACATAGAATCATCAATCCCCCTCAATTTCGATTCCTGAATTGGGGCAATATCACAACCCCATTCAGTAAGTCTGGACCCCAACGCCCTTCTCTTAACAGCCTCCCCTAACCTTCTCACATTCCAGGAGAGTACCTTCATTAAGACAAATGGCGACGCCCCCAGCTTTCGAGAGACCAGCCGCCTCCGCCACAGCATCTCTCAAAGTAGCACAAGAATGAAGACTCGAGAACCCCGCCCGGGGCCTGCTCCTCATTCGGTATCTTTTCCCCGACCTCTTATCAGAACGTCTCCTCAAATCTCAGTCATCGTCCACGACCGAAATACCCTCCACAGAGCTCGCAAGGCGAGAAAAGGAGAATCTCCTTTGGCAGGAATAAGAGGCCCCAGAATGGACACGCTGCTCGTACCCACCACCTTGCCTGAACCACCATCCGAGAAAAATAACGACTCGGCCACGGTAGGATTATAATCAGAAGGTTGAGACAAATTCGATACTGGAGCCGCCTCGTCCAATGGGCCATAGAAAATCGGAATCGGATCCAAATCTGAGAAGGACACGGACCTATTGGAAGCTCCCGCTCCGGACCAAGATCCGTGGTCCCTCGACCCGCATACCTCCACCGCAGGCAGATCCGTCCACGGACCCGAATAACTAAAATGCAGCGCACGGTCCACCTTCCAAAGACGAGAGGCGAAGAGTGAATCAATCTCGGGCGGCCCCCTCTCAGACAAATCGCCTCTTAGAGAGAAGTTGCATGACACTCGAGAAAACCCGCCGAAGGGGCGCGGGCAATCAACAACCGGGGTGACGCTTCGGAGGATCCCCCACGCAGCGCCACCTGGCCAACAGAAGTTGAGGCGACGTCACCAACCGACGGGGCCTTCGTCTCCGCAGGTGAGGCCACCATCATAACTACCGTCTGCGGCGGCGCCGGAGGCTGCAAGAATGACAACTCCACAGGGAAGCGGAACCGACCAACCTTCAGGGTTTCAAAGAACACTTTGCCCATTGCGTCGTCAAGCAGTGTGACCCTCCAATCTGGGCTCGGCTTGAGACCATCCTCCACAACAGCAAGCACCTCCCCCAACGTCGAAGAGCCTCACCGATGCCGTGAATCTTCCGAGAGAGGAAAGGAACCCCTCACACCTCCGCAACACACACCTCGACGTGAGTGCAAGCTCCATATGAAAAATGCAAAGGCCTCCATAAACCCTAAACCCTAAATTATTTTATAAAGGGTACAAATTGTTTTGACACTATACACTATGGTCCATTATTTTTCTGTATATATTTACAATTTCTTAAGAAAAGAGAAGTTACGAAAATAAAAAAATAATATACCTTACTTCAGTTTCCCACTAAAGTTTTAAATTTCTGAAGGTGTGCCTTTGTGTAAAGGTTACTTTTTAAACTGTAGGAGTCTTTAGGTTATAAAAGGACGCCTAGTTTTAGTCTCTTATATAGTAAAACAGGGAGGAGAGTTTAGATGTGAACTTTATATTTTGGAAGATGAAGTTGATAAAGAGTTCCTTAAAAAGAGTGGTGCCTATTGAGAAAGATAATCTGTTGTTGCAAGAGTTGGGTATGGAGGAGCATGCACCTTTTCTTGAGGATATTAAAAAAAACTGATGATCATTGTCTTGTGTAAGTTAGGTTACCTTCTTAAGTTCAGCTTTTCTTATTTAAGACAAAGCCATAAGTCTATTGCAGGAAACACGTGTTGAATACATCTTCTTTCCATTTTAGAAAACTTTAAGTCTTCCCATGTTGATATGGATATTACTTTTGAGGAAGAATGACATCATTCTAGACACTTCATTTTGCAAGTCAATGAAGATATTTCCTATTTTGATTTTGAGGTTTACTCTGTGAGGAAGATGCAAGTGAAGCATGAAGGTGCCTGTGATTTTAAACCTCGTGAATTCAAGTTTGATGTTTGATGATGAGAAGCTAAAGTTTGATAGTGTTGTGTTGGTACCCCTGTGATATTCTTGTAATGTTTAACATCTCCTTTATGTTGCGTTATGTCTGTCTTGCATTTCTTTCTTTTGAAGGGTACCTCCTCTATAGTTTTTATTAATAAAATTCTTCAAATAAAGATCTCTAACTAATTAATCTGCTAACCTTTAAGTTGATTTTCCCTGACACTTACACATGCACTCAAGGTTTGGTTTGTTGATATTCATAGCACTTGGTTTATGATGTCTAGAAAATTCAGAGTTAACCTATCTTAAAACCTATCTTAATCATTAGGATCTTGGACTTAATAATTGGCACTTCCTTAATTAGAAAGATTTGTGTGCTATATTGCATGCTTGATCTCCATCTCAAAGAAATATGACTAACACTTCACATGCACGACTGCATTTATGATGAGGTGAGTTGAGGTTTCACTTGAAGAGTTGTGATTTGAGATTCAAGTTTGGACCCGATCTTATGATATTCGAGGATGGGATAAAGTTAATGAAGGCTTCATGAAACTTGAGTGTCGGCATCTTAAGCTAGTATGAGAACATGAATCTGATACTAATATCTTGACATTGACCTAAATGCCAGGGTGTGATAAAATTAAAATAAACTGTTGATCAGTGTGCGTCAACTTTTGGTAAAAGCAGTGGGGCTTGTCGGAAAGAAAAAAAGAAAAATGATGAAAGAGAAAATCTCATGTATTACAAAGACAAAATTCAAAAGAGCTTACTCCAATGGCGAGTGCTCCCAACCTTTTAAGTGTTCGCTTAGACCAAAATCTTTGGCTTTTATGATTTGGGATAATACCCAAAAAGGGCTCTGCATCATATAGTGATACAAGTCTGGGTATCGAAGGTATAATAGGTACTTAAAAGAGACACACCTTGGTGCATTTTTATGAAAATATGTACGCGCGACTCAACCTCTTATGATGGACACACTGATTAGCAACAAAAAATATGTATTGAGTTAATAAGGCACTTGAGAGAACCCTTGTTCCAAGGAGAGGGAGAGAAGAAATGACACAAACCTTAATCCCTCCATCATCTAGCCTTTCGTCTACATTTTAATTCTGATAAACTAATGAGATGTTGAATTGAAGAAAGTAGATTTAATTCCTAGTGTTGAGGATTAGGTCCTTAGGAAAGTCTCTTGGACTGGAGCTTTGGATGTCGTCTCAACTCTACTATTGTGAATGAATGCAATACTTAAGGTGCGTTTGGTACATGGGTTAGGGCGGGTTAAACTGGTAGAGGGTAACCCGTTTTTGTGTTTTGGTGTTTGGATAGAGGGTTAAAGTGGGGGTGGGTTTGAAATGGGTTTGTTGTGATATGATTGTATTGAAGTTTGAAAAGTATGTAGTTATTGTGATGTGATTGTATTGAAGTTTGGAAAAGTGAGTAGAAGTGAAAAAACTTATAATTTTTATATGAGATGGTGTTATAATATATTACTTTTTGATGGATTTGATAAAAGAAAATTGATTTATTTAATATATTAAAAAGCGGGACCCACGTAGGAGAGAGAGGGAGTGGGTTAAGGGGGTAAACTCCCCACCTCGGGTGCCGAACGCCCCCTTAAAGTCATACATCTTATATATATGTACATTCGGAGAGTTTGATGATTAGGGAAGTTGAATTCCTTTTGATTAAGAAATGGTTCAGCTTAGAGTTTTAGGATCTCTAAAACTGAGTGTTGTGGATTAATCAAGCCTTGTGTCTACACATGTACAATCAAAGAATCAACTAACGCACTAATTCATTCTTTATTTATTAGCTCGAGGACTAGGTTAGCTTAAGTATAGGGGTGATAAATCCTAGATTTATCAGCAATATATATATATATATATTATCTCTCTAGCTCAAGTAATTCATTAACAATAATTAACAATTTACTTTAATTAGCATTTAATACTCTATAAATAATTATTGTATATAAATAACTATATTATGATGCCTATATTTTATGTGTTTTTTATTTTTAAAATAGTAAAAATTATATTAATATTATATATTATTAATTTAACATTAAATATAAATTAAAAATAAAAATAAGAAAATATAATAAAATAAGTAATTTTAAGTTTTAAAATTACTTGCAAATTTTTTTACTATATATATGATGTATTCTCTCTTTGAGTTCTTGATGAAAGTTGTAGATTTCATCGAGATATATAACTTTTATGTTCATTATTTTTTTAATTCTTCCTCTAACTATTTCCTTTTGATTTTATAAGTATTTTATCATTTTCTATTTTATTTGATTGGGCTACGTGGCCCAATCACCTTTTGCCACATAGCCAGTCCTTATTATTTTGGCGCTCATTTTCTTAACCATCAGATCGACCTTTATCTGTTGAATTTAAACGCTCATCAGTGCCCAATCTGACCCCTTGATCCATTTGATCAAGTGATTAGAGTCTTTAAATCGTGCCCAAATCTGGGCGCTTCGATCGTCATCATGCAGTTTGGGAATCATCCCTAACCTCCAGCCACTCGGTCCAAGGGTTGGGAATCCAACCAACCACCCATCCTCGCATAATTTCCCCGACGTCGTCTGCCATCTTCCCAACCAATCGCCTTAGCCAACCACTTTCTCTAACCATTCAGACCCACGCCAACTCCATACCTACACGTAACCTTAACCTCTCAAGCAATTGGCGGTGATTGAAATCAACGCATGGGTTCGTCAACTACCCGGCCTTCACTACCTCAAAACCCCTCTCTGTTCAATCATCCACCTCATTCGCCACTCTTGCAAAGTTCTCCTAGCTTCCTATTATGTGACAGAGAAAGTGAGTGTGGATGAGCGAAAACAGAGAGCAATGCGTGCGAGATCTAAGGTGGACTTCACCGTGTTGCAGATTGAACTCGGTGATGCTTGAGCTTGCTCAACTTGCTCTTGAGGTTAAGTAAAGATATGGAGTTCCTCTTAGAGGCTTGCAATTCATCGATCCTTGTAAATCCCAGTCCAGGTACATTCTTGATTTTTGTACCATTTCTCCATTTTATTTGCTAGCACACAGACTCTCTTTCACTCATTTGATCTGACGTATAAATTCACTGTTATCTCGTGTTCTACGTGGAACCATTTCTTCACTCTACGAGTCTTCATATCATCACTCCTATTCCACTCTTCTTCCTCTGCTTGAGGAAGAACCTACTTGAGCATCGTCTTCCATCCTTGATAAAGGTCCTTGTTCACCCTCATATCATTCCCTGCACGTCAATTACGCTTCGACTATACAATATTAACCTTGCAGGTCCTTGAAGAGGCAGTGATAAGAAAACTTAACCTTTGCTCTGATCTCCATTTTATGGCCGAAGACCTTGCATGGAATGCTTGATTGGGATCACTCCAAGGAACCACTGAGCCTCCATCAATTTTGCCAGGTCATCAACTACTAACCTGATCCTTCATCGAGCGTTTTATAGAAGGGAGGAGATATTTGCATCTCACCGGAGCTTCGCCCGTCTTCCACCGCACAAGGTGGGGAAAAAATTGAGCAACAACCTTCGTTCGATTAGCTTCGATCATTACCAATCTACGGTCCTGACACACCCTCATCATCTTCTCGTAGCGCCGCTTTGAACCACAACGTTGGAGCACCTGAGTCACGCCCGAAGCACCAAGAACATCCACGCGGCCCAAACTTGCATGCTTGTCGATCCTAGCGTCACACGCTTAAAACACGTGCGGTGGGATATTTGCAGAAATGCTTTGCCATGTTTTGGAATTACATATAAGTCCTCTCGCTCGTGTAATTTGTAGATAAGCACTAGTGCATTTCGATATTTACATTTATGCCATGATTGGATCTCTTTGTAATAAAAGTAGACTTTTATCTGCATTTGTGCCCCTGGATTGTACCGTGAATAACTTGTGAACTATTTATCTGGATTTAATGATATCATTGTTGTTTTAAAGATAATTTTATGCTCTTTAATTTGATGTGCTTTATTTGCCAAATGGATCTATTTCTCATGCATTAATTTTTAGAGTATATAAATTGCCTTTTCAGCCTTGTTAAATTTTGTTAATAAATTGAAAAGTAATCATATCGAGGCTTATTAATTTATTGACTACCCTTATTTTCATTGAGTTTCTACTAAGTGCAAAAGTGGCTTGATTAATAATTTAGGAATTTGTTGTGTGCTGTGCTTTTCATTAATGTAGCATTTACATGATCATATTGTTCACTTAATATAATTGCATAAAAATGATTTGAAAATTCATTCACTGCATTCCGTCTGCATAGCTTGACCTAGTTCATTAATTCATCGCTTAAATAGATATTTAACACGTAGGATAAATCGAGTAATTGTTTGTGTCTTTGTGTTTGACCTTGGACTTGCCCATGATAAATTTAAATCGAATCATCTTTGCATAGATCATTCGATTCGGTTTTTGATTGAGTGTTAACTGGCCATATTACGCTACGTAATTATTAACATTGCCAGTTACCGGTTCTTCGACTGTCAGCCATGGAAATTTAGGACAATCAATGGTGTCTTGCCATGGAGGAGGAGATGGCCACGCTACAGTTGCATGCCACTTGGAGTCTTGTTTCAGCTCCAATTGGTGCATCCATTGTTGGGTGCAAGTGGGTGTTCACGGTGAAGCATCGAGTAGATGGTAGTGTAGGTCGTTACAAAGTGAGACTTGTGGCATGTGAGGCCATCCAGACATATAGAGTGGACTATCAAGACATTCTCTCTAGCAAGGTTTTAAATCTCGATTTTGATTCCCTTTCGAGATGGCGAAAAAATGAAACAAATTTTTAATTTCGATGAGATTTCGCCAATTTTGGAGTAAAAACAACCTAGATTTGTGAAGGGTCCATATGGGGATTTCGATTTTGGCGGAGTGCCAAAATGGAAATTTTGACGAAATTTCGCGAAATTTGAAACACTGCTCTCTAATGGCCAGAATTCTACTCTACGTATCCTTCTATCCGTTGCAGATGCACATGATTGGCCCCTTTATCAACTTGATGTAAAGAATGCTAGTCTATATGGTGATCCACAGGAGGAGGTTTACATGCATCAACCACATGGGCTCGCTACTGAGGGAGAGTGTCAAAAGGCTTGCAAGCTTCACAATGTGATTTATGTCCTTAAGAAGAGTCAAAGACCATGGTTCCAGAAGCTCTCGTACTTGATATAACAACATGGGTTTGTACGATCGACTGCTGATCGCTCTCTGTTTGTTCACAAGACTCAGAGAGGTACATTTGACATTCTTGTCTAAGTTGATTATATCATTGTTACAAGGATAAAAGAGTAGGGCATTCAGGTTGCTAAGGATTTCCAAGGTTAACATTTTGTGACCAAGGACCTTGGTAGTTTGCGCTACTTCCTTGGACTGGAGTTTATCATGAACCAATGAGGTCTTGTGATGACCTATAGGGTTATAGATCTTCTTTCTAAGACAAACATGGCATATTGCAGACCTGTCACTACTCCTATGGACTCGAGCATGAAGTTCTATGATGATGAAATTGAGGAGATCAACAAGAGGAGGTACATGGAGCTTGTTAGCAATCTCCTGTATGTGACCATCACCGGTCCAGATATATCCTTTGCCGTGAGCAAAGTGAGTCAGTTTATGGAGCAACCCAAACCTGCACATATGGATGTAGTCCATACGATTCTGAGGTATCCGTAAGCCTCACCTTACACCATGGAAGGAAATTTCGTGATTATATCGACGATATATCGATATCGAGATGCGACCGATATGGCTACCGATATGGCGATATATCCCAATTTTCAAGCATTTCCTTCACAAAATATCATCGACATGGGCGATATTTTGGCGATATATCGTCGAAATATCGTATCGATACGATATTGAAACGATATCGATATTGATACGGCCTTCACTGCCTGACACTGGTCTTCTATTTAGCAGAGGTACATCCCTTGCAGTTACAACGTGCACATATGCAAATTATGCTGGGTGTCCCAAGGACATGAATTCTACTTCGGGATTCACAATGTTCATAGAAGTTCCGTGGTGTAATGGAAGAGTAAGAAACAGACTGTGGTTGCCAGATCTAGTGTTGAATCAGAATACAGGGCCATGGTGCAAGCTAGTACATAGATGATATGTGTCATATCTATTCTTACTGACATGATTATTGAGGTGCCTTCCCATGCGCTTCCAATGCTATAACCAGATTGCTCTTTTCACTGCAAACAACCCTTCCTTCCATGTGAGGACCAAGCACATCGAAGTGGACTGTCACTACACTCGTGACATGATACATAAGGGTCTTATTGCCACTACTCATGTCAGCTCTGGAGACCAGACAACAAATGTACTTACCAAGGTCCTAGCTAGAGGGCCTTACCAGAGATGTTGCTCCAAGCTGAGCTTGATTGATATCTACGGTCCAACCCGAGGGGGAGTGTTGAGATATTAATTATCTTTCATATCTTTTATGTAATATTTATTTTCTTTGTCTTCTTTATGTAATTTTCCTAACAGGTTACTCTCCTATATAAGAGAGCTCTAGGGATTCATCAATGTGATTCATCCTTTCCTTTTTACAATCAATACAAGGAATAACACATTATTAGGTGGTGGGGTGAGTAAATTTGCGCATGTGTTGTCAGGTTTATCCGTAAAATATGATCCAGTTGCGTCATTATTGAACTCTAATCATTTTTGACTGCTCTTTGTCGTGGATGCAGAATATTGTGGTCGTTTAAAGCAAATTGCAGTATTCAGTGGGAAAAAAGATTTTATATGTCCCTGTTTTAATTTCTCCTTTTTTACGCACTAATTTATACCATGTATATGTCTGCAAACGTGTTCTCGATTGAATGTTTTCATTTCATCAGATGATGAAGACCAAGCTGACAGAGGAACGACCGAAAGCCATAACGAATTAAATCATCTCTCTATGCTTGCGACATGCGATGCTAGCAGAGAGGTAGATCATCCAGATGAACCTGATGATATATTCCAACATCAACCAGATAATGATATCTCTGGTATATTCCGATGCTCCTTTGTTTTTTCTTCTTTTCTTTCATTCCTTGTGCTGTAGTTATTTATTCCTGTCCAATTCAGCCTCAGGCCCTCAGCACTAAGCTTTTCTTAATATATTTCTTTTCTCCTGCGAGTATTTATTTGCTTTTATCTCCTAAACTTTTATAGTATTTTCAGAGGCATAGTTTGCATACTAGAAAGAAGGCTTGTCTTTATATCTATTAATAATAAGTGACACGTGTAGCTGGGTCTGGCATAAATGATGATGACATTTGTATTGAAATAAATATATTCAAATTATCATCTACCAAACCGTTATGGAGTCTTTTTTCAAATCTGCATCAGATTTGACTCACTCTAACTATTACAAGTGGATGAGGACAGGAATAATGGAGCTAGATAGTGATCAAATGAAACCAATGCCAATACGCACAGTTGTTTTACTGAATGAAGATGATATAATCCTGACCTTTTGGAGGTGAGAATAAAGTTGGGGGTGAGAAATGTAGTGGGAATTTTTCCTATATCAAAATTGGATTTACATATTTATTCATATTAAATCCTTGAGCATGTCTAATTATGTTCTCAGTAAAACGATGACTCAAACACTTTATTCTCCATAGGCCGTCGTGTCAAATTTTTCTACTATTTGATGTTTCTTATCGATGATGAAAAATGAAAGGTTGCAGTTTGTTGAATTATTAGTTCTTTTCGTAGAGAAATAATAGGATTTTGCCTGATGTTAAATGATGGTAGAGGTTGGGACGTGAGATAGGAGTTTAGACGTGAGTTATAGTGAGTTCATGACCTTGGCACGTGAGTTGCATGCAAAGTCACGGATACTTCAAATTATCTCTACACATGGAGTGGACAACCAGGTGGGATAGGCTTTTCATCTCTATGGATATGCTACATGAATTTCAACTTTCCATAGTTAAAATAATGTCTTGCATGAGATCTGATAAAAAATAAGAGTTTGTGTGATGTCAAATAATGCTAGAGGTTGGAAAGTGAGATAGGAGTTCAAACGTCAGATAGGGGGAGTTCAGAACTTTGACACGTGAGCTACATGTGGAGGTCATGGGTACTTCAATATTGTTACACATGGAGTTGATTTCAAGATCAAGGTTGGATAGATTCTTCATGTCTATGGATATGCTACATGAATTTCAATTTTCCATATTTAAAGGAATGTATGAATCTGATCACACTCCTATCTTATGGGATTTTGGGGAAGGTATATTAGCTGCTTCACGGATTCAAAGAATGGTTGGTTGAACAATGGAATATGGGGGAGATACATAAATCAACAACAATGAGACCTGTGACAAATATGTAGGATCTCAATAAATCTCTGAAAGAATTTCGGAGACAAACATGGGTTAGATGAGGGACAACTAAGAGGACAAGATGAGGTGGATCTGTTGGACTAGACTGATAATCACCGGCCTCTAGATTAGGGGAAGAGGGAACATAGATAAGGCAATATAAAATAGTCAAGGAGGATGATCATAAGGAGATTGAACGGTAGTAAAGGGCAATGCAAATCGGTGCCAGGAGTTACAGATACAGTTTTATTTCTTGCAGTGCTCAACAATAGGAGATGAGGAAAACACTCCATGCCATAGAGTTATAGGGAGTCACTTTCACGAATTGAAAAGGTGATAGTTGGCCATTTGAGGGCTTTACCAGGAGAAGTAAAGAAATATAGTGGATATGGTCCAAGAAGGGAGCAAAGAGCATCTCGTTAGAGCAAGCTGATGTATTGGTGGCGGATTTCTCGGGGATCACGATTCACTAGTATTGGATGGTTTTTTTTCTTCTTTAAGGAGCTTTGAAATGTTGTTTGACACGACGTGGTGGGTAGGTCCAAGGAACTTTGGCAAGGTGACACAGATTTTGACAAGATTAACCGTATCGAGTGTTCCGATAATGTTGCTACCCAAAAGTGATATAATATGACATTTACAAAATTTGCGCCCAATCATACTTTCAAACTCTCTATAGTTTGTGGCAAGATTCTTAGCAAATCGACCTAGATTGCTCATGAATAGGCGGTGGATTTCTCAGACTTGCAAACTAAATGCAAAGGATCACTAGTATTGGATGGTTTTCATTTTTCTTCTTTATGGAGCTTTGAAATTTGGTTCGACACTATGTGGTGGATATGTCCAAGGAGCTCTGGCAAGGTGACAGGTTTTGACAAGATTAACCGTGTCGAGTGTTCAAATAATGTTGCTCCCTAAACGTGATATAACCTGACATTTACAAGTTTTGCTCCCAATCATACTTTCAAACACCCTATATTTGCTTGTGGTAAAATTCTTAGAAAATAGGCCCATATTGCTTGTGGATTCTATCATTAACCATGTAGAAGCAGCTTTTATTCCTGGGAGAAAGATGGTGGACATAATGGTCATGGCTTCTGTGTTTGCATTCGAGTGAAGAAGAGAGGTTCATTGCTTGATGTGGAACATTGATTTCTCCAAGTGTATAACAATATAGAATGGCGACCCTATGGTCCTTGCATAAAAAGGAATGTCCAGCTATATGGATAGCTTGTATTAAGAGATGTGTGAACAGATCAACGATTATGATGTTAATCATTGGTGATGCCCATTTGGGGAAAATTTTCTAGTTGCAGTGGGGATTTTGGCAGGATGCCCTCTTGCACCTTTATTCTTTGTGCTTGCTGCTGATGCTTTTCGTATCATCACGTAATAAGTGGTTTCAAAAGGTGGATTCCACAATTTCTTAGCACCGAGAATTCCCGTCTCGGCTTGGCAATATGTGGATGATACTCTTATTCTCGGCTTGGCAATATGTGGATGATACTCTTATTCAATAGGGAGTTGTGCATGGGACCGAATGGCTCTCGACGATGCTGGACATGTTTATTTTTATGTCAAGGTTGTGGATAAATTAGCAGAAATCAAATTTTGCTCCATTTGGTATGAAGGATGAACTGATAGATGAATGCAAATGGATTCTTGTATTGTTGAGAGGTGGTTTTCCTAGGTCGATCTTGCTTTGTCTCTGATGGATGCCGGATGGTAAGCTAAAGATGTCGGAGCATGGCCCATTATTAGGTAATATGTGGCTGACACCGGCACCTGTCAAGGGGTGTTAGCTTGGCGCTCTTATTTTCGGTCTTGTCTGCAATATTGATATTCTTCTTCTCCTCATAGAAAGTGCTAATGGGTATTCAACGAAGATTAGAAGGAATCATGTGGAGATTCTTCCGGGCCTTTCATGGGAAAGACGTCAAAGGTATGACCTTGGTGAAGTGGGACACACGGCGTCAAAGGTATGGCCTTGGTGAAGTGGGACCCTACTACATAACACATGGTGGATGATTTTTTTTTCAGAGTGGCAAAGCTTCGTGTGATGAATAAGACCTTGCTGATGAAATGGATAGTTTACATGCATGGAAATGATGATGATATGCTCTATCAGCTTGCGAGGAAAGTATACACAACAGAAGTGCACCTTGAATCTTCATTCAAGGAAGTTAGACAGCCCTCAATTTTTTGGAAATGCCTTTTGATGGTAATGCTGGAAGCGGTGATGTTCCTGTGAAATATAGTCTGGGTCAGCGATCTTTCAGATGCTTGAAATACTACCTGACGGTGGATGATATAGTTTGTGAAAAATTCCTGAGGTTATTTGCATGACAAGAAACAAAGAGGCTACAGGGAAAGAGTGCTGGGAATCTCCTGGAGAAGACTCGGAGCTTGATGCTTGATGTTTATGTCTAGAGCTCTCAAAACAAAAGGCTTAAGACTTGTTGAAGCTTATGGAAACCTTGGGGTCGAACCGTCGAAGGAGGGACTGACAAGAGCTGACAACGGCCATTGGATATGGTGGGATGGGCAACTGTCAATTAAGAAAGATGTTGAGACAATACACAACAAGATATTGAGTTGTCAAGGGATTATTGCTTGATTTGGAAATTACGAATCACAGCATTCAAGCCCATTTGAAACATGGCACAGACAAGACTTGCTCAATATGCAAAAAGGAGGAAGAAGACATCTCCGACGTATTCTTAGAATGTGAGGCGGCAAGATAGATCATGAGCTCCATGGGCATCCCCTGAATGGACAACACTGATGGCAAGAAGTTCCGAAACAACTTTGCGGAGGCAACACATTAATCTAGACTGGATATGGTGAATCTGTTGCACTCATTCGGACCATTTGGCTTGGTAGGAGTGCATCCCTTTTTTTAGAATGAACATTTCTATGTGGACATCGTTCATGACATTGTTCTTGTGCAAGCGCGGTATACGTAAGGATTGATCAGCCTGCCCTCAAAATTACATGTTTATAGAGTTCTTTTGATGTGAGTGTGCACCTCCTGGGTGCTCACCCTCATTTTTTAAAAGACAAGTTTTGGCTTGATGGTGTCAATGGCGTTTATTAACTTTATTGTGGAAGTATTGATCATATGCGAAGAAGGGGAGCTTTTTAAAAAAAAAGTGAAAAAGAGAGAAATGTTGCATTTCAAAATTAGGCTTCATGCTTGGTCTGAAAATAAGAAGCAAAATGTTGAGATTAAACTACACTCATGTTGGATAAACCTGGATCACGGTGGCAATGATCTTTTACGAGGAGAAGTTTCAGTTAGTGGATCAGAGGGGCAGACATCAGCGGATTTTGTGCCAGGATTGGAGGGTTCTCTTTGTTGGAATAAGCATTATAGGAAAAAGGTTTAATTATTTTGGAAGGTGAGCTGAGCCATCCTTTAGACCGGGATGGTCAACTGTTTTGTTATTGCATTTTTATCAGCTGCAGCAGGCGAAACATATTTCTATGACTGATTGTGCTGTTGCCATTTTTTTTATATTTCATTTGATCGTTGATTAATTGCTTCAATTTCATGTTTTGAATAAGTGCTAAGACTATCTATTGTGATTGTTCTTCTTGTTTTCAAATGGAGATGGTTCTTTGATAGAATTTTTATTGGATCATTTACATTTTTAGATATTGTTAATGTTTTCTTACCTTGCTCTTGTATTGATCTGTGCGTGCTCGGGCTGGTATACATATGTTGTTATATTATGTTTTCAAATAGTTAATAATACATGGTTAAGTGCTGCTGACATGTTATCCTTTCCTGTCTGCTTGGACAAAAAACCATTTTAGAGCGCCATACGGTTGAATCTGGAAGATCGGTTGTCTCAGAAACTCATGATGGCAGAGTTCTATTGCCTTTTCCTGGCAATAACAGCGAAGATGCTTCTAGAGTAATTGTTAAAAATGAAAGTCCGTTTAAGCATATTCAAGATTATGCTTCTGATGAAAGCTCTGGGGACGATTTGGGGAATTGTTTCATATCAGATGTCAGCCCCATTAGAGAGTCTCCAATACATGAAACCTCAACACCTTTATGCAAAGAGGTTGTTGAGCCATGTGCAATCATAGGCAAAAAGGAAGCTTTTGAAACAGATCTAGTGATTCACAAGGAATCAAGTCCACCAAATGCAGATACTGCACAAGGTCTTGAGCATTCAACCAGTTCGCTGGCACCGTACATGCAGATATCCCCTGCAGGCTTCATTTTTTGTGCAAATGATGGAACCGGCAGATCTCCCGATGGTGCTGATAAATTCAATGCTAAGCGAGAAGAATCTGAGCAATATCATCTTGAGGGTGTTGACCACGCTCCAGACCAGCATGTTGTGTTGCATCAACCATCATCAGATACAAAAGAAGATCCTACGGTTTTAAAAGTTGATGAATTTGGTAGGATGGTGAGAGAAGGTGTCAGTGATAGTGAATCTGATGAGCACCCTTACAAAGAAAGACATGCAAAGAGAGAAAGGAGTTGGAGCAGGAGCCGTTCTCCATCAGATGTCAGGAGAAGCCATAGTCCTAGGAGGCGAACCGACAAGAGAAGCAGATCTGGCAGGTATTTCTTTATATTTTAAAGGCACTTTAAGTTTCAATATCTAGCATTCTGTTGTCTTTGATTTGAGGGATTATTATTTACAGGTATTCTCTACTGTAATTATGATTTTAAACATTTCAGCTTTTCTCCCAAGAGGCGGCGCCATAGGAGCCGTTCTCCATCAGAACTTAAGCGTCCTAGTGATTTTGGAAGGCGCACACATGGAGATCCACCGAGATGTATATTTTTTATGCGAGGCCGATGCCTTCGTGGATCATCTTGCCGATATCTCCATGTTGATTCTGGGGAACGCTGGGCTAAGTCTAGGCAACACCGAACTACACCCTATGGTTCAGATAAATATCCTATGCGCAATCATCATGTTGAAGAAGATATTGACTACAGGAGCAAAGTCTCAGAAGCAGACACTTCCAAATATGCTAGAAGGTCACTTGATGATAGATCAGATAAACTGCTTCCATTAGGTCCCAATTTAGTTAATCACTCCATTCAGATTCCCGAGGATGAAATGTTGGGTACACTTGAAAAGATGCCTGGTAAGGTTGAAGTCGCTGTTGAGACAGTTAAATATCCTACACAAAGCCATCTTATCGAAGATGATGTTGACTCTGGGAACAATGCCCCAGAAACAGACACTCTCAAGTACAGTAAAATGCCACTGGATGATATATCAGATGAGCAGCTTCCATTAGGTTCCGATTTAATTAATCGCGCCATTCAGATTCCCGAGGAGGAAATGTTGGGTACACAAGAATTTGAAAAGATGCCTAGTAACCATAAAGTGGATATTGTTGAGTCAAGTCCTCTTGATGAGTCTCACAGCTCTGTTGATGCTATCCAGGACCATATTTCAAAAGAACTGATGCAGGTGGACCAGGTGGAGCAAAGTCTTTCAGAACACAAATCTGAAGGCAGCCTACCAAGTCAGGAGGTATGTGGTGAGAAATTGGAGAATGACAATTTCTGTCCTGTATCGACGGACAGTTTGCAAAACCAATCATCAGTTGATGACATAGAGCGTGAGAGTGGTGCTTCCCTAGAGGGTATTAAATTGGATGAATCTTTCAGCTCTCAGGCTATCCCTACATCTGTGTTTCCATCCCATTTAGAGCCAAGCGACCATGCACCTCAAGATCTACTCTCTGAAGCTGTTTCTCATGTGCCCACACCGTCAGAAGCTTGTGAGAATCTGGCTCCTGGAGCTGAAAATTTTCAACGCTCTGAAATGAAGACAGCCGCTGAAGAGAAGACAGCCACTGAAGAGAAGACAGCCGCTGAAGTGAAGACATCTGCTGAATTGAGTGATATCGGTTATCATCTTTCAAATATTGTTACCATACAAGGCCCAGTTCAAACCTCCGAAGTGAAGACATCCACTGAATTTAGTAATATGGTTTATCCTCAGTCAAATATGGTTTCCTTAGATCGTCCTTTTGGACAACCCGCACATAATAATGAGTTACCTTTAGCAAGCTATGCTGGACCTGGTTATCACCTTGAACCTCGTGAACTGAAATTGCCGCCTCCCCAACCAATGCAACCTCCACGTCACGTTTCATTTACTCCAGTTATGCCTGCTATGGAACATGTGCGACCTTCTAATACATTTCACTCTATAAACGAGCCACCAAAAGCTGCTTGGATGAATGCTCCTCCCCCCCAACAGTTTGTGGGGACTGATTCTCACATCACTGCAAGGGCAAATTTGTACCCTTCTCATTTTGTAAGAACTATCGAACCAACAGGGAATGAATTTCAAAATCAGAATGCAAGGCATCAATTTCCCAGGGACCCCACCCATGCATTCAGCACTAATTCTCAGTTGATTGACGATTTTCGAGTTCCCGATTTCAGGAGAGATGAGCAGCCATCTCGTCTTCCTTTGTTGGCAAGTCAAATGCCTTACATAGTTCCAGGCAATTACCCACTAGGCTTTACTATTCCCTCCACACAAGAAGTTCATCCCTCCTTTCAGCCACCAGGACTTAATGTTAACCCACCTGGACCCTTGACATTTCACGCAGAATCATCTGCAAGGGCTCTGCAACCTGTATATGGCATGCAATATCCGTCTGGTGTTAATTTTTCTTCAAATCAAAGCATGGGCAGCTCTAATAATCCCTCTTTATTGAGGTATCCATTGAATGTACCAGAAAAACAAAATGAATCTTGGGCGATCAGTACCGGTATGCCATTGCCCTCAAGTATAACCCATTATAATCCATTTGCTTCTACTTTCGAATCATCCAGAGTGCCAAGGCATGCTTCATCATTTCCTTCAAGCCAACCTCCTTTCAGTGATCATGGATTGGCAGGAGCATCTGCCCAATCGGAATATAGAAGTTCAGGGACATCCTTTGCTAGATCTGGTGAAGTGCACTCAGCCATGCCCGGTACAATCTCACGCTATTCGTCTTTAGTGGAGGCATCTTCAGTGCCATCTGGTTCTCAGAAGCAACACTACTTGGAATCATCAACTGGTGCTCAGTATGATCCGCTGCTTGACAGTCTTGAAACTTCTAACACCACAAGATCTGGCTACACCCTTGAAAAAGTTACTGCTGTTGCAGATACAAATAAGAGTTTGATACTTGGTAACATACCTGTTTCGGCAGAAGTAGAACAAGGTGTGCTGGTGGATGCATTCCCAACTTCTGTTGTCAATTCTCAAAAAGAGGAGTTAACCGAGATGGCGGCCGACACTGAAGTAGGAACTGTGGAGGATGAGAGCCCTTTGCACGGTGAAGCTGATGACTTGCCTAATCCAGCTTCTGGGGAGATCGATGTCGACAAGATCCCCTCTCCTGGAAAAAGTCCAGGAAGAAGCAGAAAGAGCAAGGATTCAAGATCAATGAAGCTCTTCAAAGCTGCTATTGCCAATTTTGTGAAAGAACTCCTGAAGCCTTCGTGGCGTCAAGGGAACATGAGCAAGGAGGCATTTAAGACAATTGTAAGAAAGACCGTGGAGAAGGTTTCTAGTACGATCCCCCCACGTCATATTCCCAAGACACAGGATAAAATCAATCATTATGTGGAGACTTCTCAGCGAAAGCTTACGAAACTTGTTAGGGTATGATGTTATCTCTATTTAACTTTCAATCAAGTATTTTCCGCATTTGCATTTGTCCAATTATCTCGGGCACCTAGAACAAGGTCTAGCGGAAGTAGGTATCAGATATTAACTGTTTGGACTTCACTTTAATTTGGTATATAGTTGCATTGTATATGACAAAGTGTAATGCACATGAATCCCCTTGTGGTTTCTCTCAAAATTCATTTGACCCATGTGTTGGTTAAACAGTAGTAGGCCCCTTTTATTTTGAGTTTGTTTGTCATAAGCAGCAGATTATCTTCGGAACTCTGGCTGGACTTTTATTCGAAAATTCACATTATTGTCCGTTTCCCTGAGAAATGATCTTATGACCATTGCATACATATGGCAGTGTATTGTTTGTTATATTGCAACAATATATCACATTTTCTTTGGCATTACAAGGCAACCGGTTTTCTTTGGTATGAAAAACCAGTGAATTTGCTAATTTAATGGAAGAGTAGATTTCAAATGTTATTGATTTGAAATCAGCTAGGCTGTTTTAAATTATTTATTGAAATGAAGGAAATAACCGAACTGAAAATTCCATTTTGGATAACATGACAAGGCAAGTGAACCAATTTGATTTTTGTTTCTACTGGTATTAAAAATGTATTTTTTTGTTTGTTATGGAAAATTACCTGAAGAGAACCGGCTTGAAAGTTTGAAATTTTGAAATAGCATTCTTGTATTAGCTTTTCTCCGAGCACACGTATCTTGATTTGGAGCGTATATGATGCCCTACTTAGAAGAAGGCACCCCATGTGTTTGCTTAAATCAGTCTTCACATTTGTTTGATCCATGCAATGGAATCAAGCATCTTATCTTTTTAAAAGAAGCAACCACTAATTGTTTTATTTAAAGTTTCTTTTAAAAGGCATTTGTGCAATGATTCTGTCTTAGTACATTCTGACTTGAATTTTTTAACATTTTTAGCTTAAATTTTTGCATGAAATACGAATTTTGAAGTTCATTTCCTGCTACCCTTTCGGTGATATTAGTGCATGTTATCGTTGCTTAATAATTGTGGAATTTAGTTTGACATATATTACGTCTAGCTTATATTAAATGTACTAAGCCTTCTCCCACTATAAGTAGGGTCGGCTATATGTGTTTGCTTAAATCAGTCTCCACATTTGTTTGATCCATGCAATGGAATCAAGCATCTTATCTTTTTAAAAGAAGCAACCACTAATTGTTTTATTTAAAGTTTCTTTTCGAAGGCATTTGTGCAATGATTCTGTCTTAATACATTCTGACTTGAATTTTTTAACATTTTTAGCTTAAATTTTTGTATGAAATACGAATTTTGAAGTTCATTTCCTGCTACCCTTTCGGTGATATTAGCGCATGTTATCGTTGCTTAATAATTGTGGAATTTAGCTTGACATATATTACGTCCAACTTATATTAAATGTACTAAGCCTTCTCCCACTATAAGTTGGGTCGGCTATATGGATTCTCGGTCAACTCCATGTTGAAAGGTTCGATTATTTTTTACGCTGGTCGTCGACTACCTAATGCAACCCCCGCAGGAGTGGGATTTGAACCCTGGTCTTTTGTGTGGTACACACTGTACTACCACTAGACCATTAAGTGGTAGACACACTGTACTACGTCCAGCTTATATTATTGAAAAAATGTGATTTGGAGTTTATGTTCTGCAATTTGTTACATGCCTCATTTAAAGCTGCTCTTTTAAACATTAGTTCGTGACATATAAGACTGTGTCAATCCATTGGTTTCCCACTTATATCTAATTTATGTATTCCTTTTCTGATCATTTCTTTGTTACATCAACACACACACATTTGAATCATAATGCATGAATTTATATTACAATTTAAATAAGTATTTTGCAGCTTCAACCTAAGGCTTGGCTTTCACATTGCAATGATGAAATGGTGGAATTTAGCACTTCAAAGTTCAGGTGTTTTTTGACACAATTGTCATTCTTTATTAAAATCTTGTGCAGGGCTATGTAGAAAAGTATGTGAAGATATAGAATGCCAACTTGAGACGGAAGATGTAAGGATACTTGCATTCTAGTTTGTGTTATCCATTATTTTTTACATTATTTTAAATGTTAGTTTTGTAGGAGACATTTTTCCAAGTGATTTGTCAGCTAAGAAGAAAACAAGATCTGTTATAAGATCCTTGTTAGTGCTACTCTGAGACAGTCAAGGTTTATGAAGGGAAAACTCGTTTTTAGAGGTTGATGATATACTGATAGTCAGAGGCATGTACCTTAGCATGAACATGTATGTAATTTTTGTTCCATGAAAGATTTTACTTTAAATTTTGGTCTTCTAATTGTTCAACACACTAATCTGTACAGTTTTTCGTTCTAAGTCAATCTGCTTCATTACTATTCGGTTTTAGAGTTTTCGTTGAATGTTGAGTATTGACGGTTTTGTTTTTATATTTTTGAAAGCTAAATTGTCTTTTTTGATGAAGAATTATTTTTTCGAGGAAAAAAGGGTAAGGCGTTGAGAAAACACCCGCCCATACATTGATGAAGAACTGGGGCGAACACCAACGAGTGTATCCCCCTCTTTTGAGCCTAAAAAAAAATACATTGATGAAGAATTACCATTAAGCATCTATATGCAACTGCTCATCATATAACTGTAATTTTTCTCTTTTTATGTTTGAAGTTTCTGAGAATTGGTTGATTTAGCCCAATATCAATCCATATACAAGTATGGCGAGTGCTGCCTTTTAGAGTGCAGGTTGACATTCCCAATTTAATGGATTGTGGGGGTAATAACGTTAACACATTTTATCAGTTACCAATCCAAACTTGCATGTATGATTTTTTTTGCTAAATATTTTTGTTTTTCTACGCCATAAAGTCATTCCATCATTGCAAGGCTGTCTGTTTTCATTAATTGTCATATCACATTCTCTCTTCTTTTCTTCCCCTTTCCATTCCCTTCACCTCCCTCCTCATCGTCATCCTCTATTTACCCTCCATCATCCTCTATTTACCCTCCGTCGCCATCTCTTGTCCAGATTCTTTTAATCTCATGCGAATTGTCTTGGAGATGAATATTATTTGTCATCACTTAGGATCTGTGAGTTGGAAGTCTCACGCGGCTTCTTCTCCCATCCAGTCCAGCATTGCTTGGGAGTTTGCATTGTAATTGTGATGTCAAGCAGCATCAGATGCTGATTTGATGAATCTAGGCTGACGAATAGGGGCGGAGGGTCTTAGACATTCATTAAAGCTTTTTGTTTGGTTCAAATCTTTGGTGTTGCGAAGATCGAGTTCTTATTTGGGATGCTGAGGATAGAAGCATGCAGGAAACCAGCTCAGCCGTCTCATACACTGTGCACCTTGGGCCTGAAAGATACTGAGCTATTTTCTTCCAGTTTCTTTTTGTTAGACAAGATGTGGATATTCAGTGGCTAGACACTTCAAATCGGGACACTTTCTGGTGTCTTTTAGAGAAGATCAAAGAGACAGAGCGGTTGTATTTTACTGAGGATTTGCAAAGAGAGCTTAGGCCTGTTGATATTATCTAGGCACTTCGGTTGCCAAAAAAAAAGGACAAATGTTTACTGATAGCTGGTCGTACATGGAAAATATTTTATTCCTATGCTGGTATAGTGTGCATTTTTTTATCAAGGAGCTTGTTATATTGCAGCTCTTCTGTATTTTGAACTTTGTACAATCAGTTTACTATAAATATATATATTTTTAAATCATTGGTTTATTGCTCGAGTGCTAGCTGATAAACATCTTGTACTTTTTGCAAAGGATGTGAAGCTAACCACTAATAGGATGTTATTAACCTAAGGCCCAGCTTCCGCTATGGTAGTGCTTCCTCCATGACATTCACCTTGGTTTCAATTAATGTTTAGGAATGGGACATAAACTATTGGAAGAAATTGGAGGGTAGATTATGCAAACGAGAAATTTCAACAGTGATTTTTTTATGGTGGAAGTATTAGTTGGTGGAAGAAATTGGATGGTAGAATAAGAGAGAACTCGTCGGATGCGAGGGATTTGGAGAAAAGAATCGCGGAGATCACGTGGCAAGAGAAGAAGAGGGGGGGGGGATATAAATGACGATACTCCAAATTTGGTTAAAATTGTACTGTCTCCATAAATAGGCCCTTGCTCCCTTCATATAGGAGGGAAGATGTGATTACAATAAAAAATAAAAAGGAAGCAAATAAACTAAGAATCCTAACAAATCTTAATTATTCTCTAACTCGCCTAACCAACTAACTTATTAGATATCACACATGTTCTCTTTATTTAAAATGAAAAATACAAATTGGACTCAAATTTTCGTAAATAAATTTAATCTTAGCTCTAATTACTTAGGCTCTAATTAATATACGAAAAATTATACCCTTATTGTTAAAATTTAACGGACAAAAAACCTCAGTTGAGCATTAATTCATCGTTACATGCTGCATCACAATGGGTATATATGTAAATGCATAAAAACAATGATATTTGTAATGTTGTGTCATGCATGTCTAAACCCCAAATTTGTACAACAAAAGACTTGTAACAAGCCTTTTAACGGGATTTTTTTCTTATTTGGTGATTTAATTGATTATCATATTGACATCATGCGTAGTTAGGTTTGTCAAGTGGTGCCTGGGTTTTTAGATGGAAGGTTGTTCAAAGTGTAGACGACTTGATTTATTCCTTATTTTGTCATTGCTGATGCACTCCTTTCAGCTTTTTAGTGTGGGGGGATGCTTGGGAGCAGATATGATCACATGGCTCTAATGTTGGATCTGGGCAAGAAATTGCATCCTTCCTCGTACTTCAAATTAAGAGATCTTGATTGTTGGAGCTAGGATTTTGGGGCGTGCTTGGCTGAGTATTGGAACAATTGGGTTTGATTGGGTTTTGTGTTGCTGATCAGGAGGAGGTTGGAAGCTGATCAGGTGAAGTCATGCCTCTTCCATTTGGATGAAATTGAGCATGGATCGAGACAATGATTGATAGTGGAGGAGGAGAAAATGAAACTTAATGGCGACTACGGGTTAAGATTACATGGATTAAAGAAGGGGATGCCAACACGACCTTCCATTCCTTGACCAATAAAAGTGACAATTAATGGTTTTGTAGCCCAATATGATTTCCATTTGGGTAGGGTGTGATCGAATATTTAGACCTTCAGCAACCGACACTCACGTCTTGGTTGGAGGTGGTCCGTGAGTAGGGTCATTAGTATTTGCTCAAGTTAGGTGGTGGTCTTGGAGCAGGATGCATGGCAGGTCGTTAGCGACTTAAACAAGAATAACTTGTTTGAACCAGACGATTCAACCTTTTTTCTCTTTATGGACTTTCAGAAGGTGGTTCGTCAAGACATTTTGGATATGGTGTTGGAGTTCTTGGTGAGGACTCTGATTTTGAGAGGCTTAATCAATTCTTGATTTTTTTTGTTGGGAAAAATGAGAAACTTGTTTATTCCTTGGAGAGACCTATGGGTAAATTACATATGATAGGCAGAATTAAAAAATAAGAAAACAATACAAAGACATAAATATTACTCTACACTCCCCCTTAAGATGGAGCATATATGTCAATCATGCTCAGCTTGGATTAGCATTTTTGGAACGACCCTCTGAGCAAAGCCTTAGTGAAAATATCTGCAATTTGATCCCTTGAGCTAACATGAGAAGTAGAGATAAACCCTTTCTAAATATATCCCTCTTGTAGTGGCAGTCCACTTCAATATGCTTGGTTCTCTCATGAAATGCATGATTGTTTGCAATGAACATGACTGCTTGGTTATCACGTTGTAGCTGCATAGGAATAGGTATATATATATATGTAAATCTGCTAGTACAACTTGAACCCACATCATTTCAGTACTATCTTGTGCCATAGCCCTATATTCAGACTCAATACTGGACATGGCAACTGTTATAAAATATGAAGAATGCGGAAGCGATTGATAAACAGAGCATAAAAACAAGAAAGATAGAACATGGGAACACCATGATTTTACGTGGAACCCTACTCCGTGAGGAGCGGGATAAAACCACGGGAGAAGCCCTTTAAGGGGCGTGTTTTTCTATTGACTTTCTCAATGAGTACAGGAGGTCTGGGACTCCTTATATAGCCTTCCCAGAGCCTCCAAGTCCCACCATTGGGCGGTATGGGACTAAACACAGGATGGGGGTAAATGGATCTTCTCCAGGATCCATTTACCCTGCTACAACTCAATAGGTGCACTACCAAATACTCCAACACTCCCCCTCAAGCTGAAGCATGCAATGCTCAGCTTGGACAAACAAACAGAAAGAAACTCAACTCATGCTACAGGGCACTACGGACAATATCAACCCAACGCGCACATGCTGCAGTCGAGGACGTTGCTTCTCATGCCGTGCAGGTGAGGAGGACGAACGGGCTGGAGTGTGAGTCAACTGAAGACTCGGAATCTGACCATCGAGTCTGAAACTGCACCTGAAGTCTCCTCGTCGGAGAACTGGGTCTCTCCCATCTGGCTCAAAGAATGGTGCACTGCTTTGGTGTACCTATGATACCACATGAAAAACCCTTGCCAACATGGCATAGGGAATGGTCCTCTACTCTGGAGTCCCTATGGCTCACATGAAAACTCTGGCCTACAAAACAAATGATGGCAACATATGCTCATCTGAAAATGACCGCAAACATATGCGTGTCTGAAACTGGAGACTCGGAAACATCTGACGTCGAGTCTGATCATCTACTGTAGAGTCTGAACAATCTGACTGGTCTGGAAATCTGAATCTGCAATATGACCTGTGACTCTACACTATACTCCCCCTTTCTCCCATACTTGTCGGAACATGAACATCGGCAAAGTTGGGAGAAGACAAGATGAATAGGGGGTGAATAACAAGAACATGAATATCCTCAAAAAGATTCGTTGCGGCTTTTCATGATTTTTTTTAAGCCGTCATTCTTTTTTTTGTAAGCCGTTTCAATTTTTTTCGGCTTTTGCATCATCATTTTTTTTGAAATAATTTTTTTAAAATTGTGTGCGGTTTTTTTAATGCACGTGCCCCCTTTTTTTTTAAAAAAAACCTGCAACCTCTTCTTCCCTCTCTCTCTCTTTTCTTTCTTTCTATTTTTTTAAATACAATGTACGACCCAATTGGGTCTGATCTCACCATCTCTCTTTTTTTTTTTATAAATGATAGATTTCGGCCCACTTGGGCTCTCCGGTAAACAAAACACAGTTATTTTTTTTAACGGGCCACGAGCCCTAGGGTTCCCCAATGGGAACCCTCTCTTTAACGCCTCCCCCCCGGGGGCTTTCTCTTGATGCCGCTGCAGGGGGAAGCCGCTGGAGCATCTGTGGGAGCAGCGTGGAGGGCGCGAGGCTTCAGCACGATCCTGAGCGTCTATGGAGAAGGAAGGGCGCGCGAGGAAGGCCGCCGCCTGAGTGCGGCTAGGGCTGCGCCGCCTGGAGCACTGGAGATGAAGAAGGCGCTGCTTCGCGCGAGGAAGGGGTCGGAATCGGCAGCAGCGCCGCGTGCGCGGGACTGGAGCGCCACGAGGTAGGAGGGCGGATGGCTCCGCGAGGCCGCCTGGGATGTCAGAGATCGAAAGGACGACGCGCGTGGTTGGGGAGGCATGCATCGCCTCCCTGGCTCGTTGCCTGGAGCCGAAAAACTATCTACTGATTGCCTCCACCTGCTGGGAGACGCGTGATGGAGGCTGATCGCCTCCGCCTGCTGGGAGATGCGCCCGCGCATGATAGGGCTGCACGCGGATGGGAGCAGCACGTCTGTTGGAGTGCGGAGATGGCGCCGCACGCATCTAGATGGAGCTTTTCTCCTGGGAGGCCTCGTTGGGTTGCATTCTCTGATAGAGGAACGAGGAAGATGCATACGGCTCTTCCAGGATCTGGATTTCGGTGATAGCCGTGGCATCGCGATGGAGCAGCTTCTGGATTCTTGCGCAAGTGCCGTCGCAGATTTGGAAGATGCGCGACAGAAATCTTTGAAGCACGAATAGGGTTTCAAGAAAACCCTATAAACTGGAACCCATGATCTTCTAATATCAGAATAACAAAAACTCCAAAGAAACGAATCTCGAATGAAACCACAGAACTTAAAAATCCTAGAGAATCAACCCGCTCTGATACAATGTTATAAAATATGAAGAATGCGGAAGCGATTGATAAACAGAGCATAAAAACAAGAAAGATAGAACATGAGAACACCATGATTTTACGTGGAACCCTACTCCGTGAGGAGCGGGATAAAACCACGGGAGAAGCCCTCTAAGGGGCGTGTTTTTCTATTGACTTTCTCAATGAGTACAGGAGGTCTGGGACTCCTTATATAGCCTTCCCAGAGCCTCCAAGTCCCACCATTGGGCTGTATGGGACTAAACACAGGATGAGGGTAAATGGATCTTCTCCAGGATCCATTTACCCTGCTACAACTCAATAGGTGCACTACCAAATACTCCAACAGCAACCACGGTTTGCTTCTTACTCTTCCAATAGACAATAGAGCTACCAACAAAAACGGCAAAGCCCGAAGTGGACTTTATATCCTTTAGACATCCTGCATGATCAACATCATCGCATGCAGAAATGGTAAGTGTTGACCCCTTTTTAAATAACAATCATGTACATGGAGAAGACTTTAGGTATCTCAAAATCATATATACATTATTCATGTATACTTGTGGAGGTTGTTCCATGAATTGGCTCACCCGGCCGACTGCAAATGAGATATCCGGTCTGGTTATAGTAACATAAAGAGGCTTTCCCAATATTTCTCTGTATTGTCTCCTGTCTACCTCTTCCGTATCATTATCATATAATTTCATACCTTGGTCCATAGGAGTGGTAGCTGGCCGACATCCAATCATTCCTATCTCAACTAGCATATCTGTCACATACTTCCGTGGGGTCATCACAAGATCCTGTTGATTTCTAGCAAATTCTAATCCAAAAAAATATCGTAAGGTCCCAAGATCCTTAGTAACAAATTGTCGTCCCAAAAATTTTTTAGCCCATTTTATCCCCTGCATGTCATCACATGTGACTAATATGTCATCAACATATATCGTAATAATCACCATGCCTTTAGAAGTTCTTTGTACAAATAATGAATGATCCGCATTCGACCTCTGAAATCTCTGCTTCTCAATTAAGTCAGAGAGCTTCTGAAACCATACCCTAGGACTCGAAAAAGGTGACATCAACACTAACATAATACATCCTGCGCATCGGGTCATAACATCTATACATGAGAAGAGTTCCTATAACATCAAGCAAATGACGATGCTTCCTCTCTACAACATCATTTTGCTTGGAAGTATAGGCATATGATGTTTGATGAATAATATCTCGGGTTGAAAAATAATTGGAAAGAGTATGAGTACAAAATTCCAAAGCATTATCAGTTCTCACAAATTTCACAGCAGAAGAAAACACATTCTGCACTTTTCTTTAATAAAAAGACCCATGACAGACGAGAGACATCATCATCAATAACAAGATAAAACCTTTGTCCCTGATGATTGGGAACACGACTGGGACCCCAAATATCTAAAAATAGAGCTACTGCTCCGACTCTGACGATTGGGAAAAGCAAATCGATGATGCTTTCCCAACTGAAATGCCACACATTGAAAGGACGTGTGAGGAGAGATCTGAGGCAGAACACGACATATTTACCAAAGCGCATGTGCCACCTAAAGGGTGAGACAGATCCAACAGAATGGGAGGAAATGCCATTGCCAGCATAAGGAGTTCGAACTAAGCGATAGAGACCACCTTGCTCACGACCATACTTAATCACCATGCCCGCCCATAAGGCTGTTTTAAAATACAAGAGAAGATGAGTTAAATAGCTCGACAATGTAGATCCTTCGTAATCTGACTAATTGATAACAAATTTATCGGAAAGTCGGGTGCATGCAACGCATTCTGTAGATGCATAGAGGGTGTCAAGCTAATCTCCCCCTGTTCAATGATCAGGGAATGAGTCCAAACTGCTATAACCACAGTTCATCTTGGAGAAACTTGTCTGTATGCTGTAAGTTGATCTCTATCATCATGCAAGTGATGTATATCACCGGAGTCCATAATCCATTCTATAACATCATATCCACTACAATTAGTAAGTGCATAAGTACTACCGCAGGTATTGAAGGAAGCCGAAGCAGCCATATCTAAATGACTCTCGGAGATCGATGAAGAAGTAATGGGACTGGCAAGAGGTATAATGTCCCTCAATCATGATACAATGTCATCAAATCGCTGATCTAAAAAAGAAGCAGCCGGGGGATCAATCTGCTCTGCTACTCGAGCAAAAGAAGGAAATCCATGCTTTGAGAAGCATGTATCCTCTGTATGTAGCAGTAAGTACATGGTTGACGAATACGACCTCCTCTGCCACGAGGTCCGCGTCCACGAAACTGAGAAGTGCCTCCTCGACCTCGGGAGGTAGCCATCACTGAAGAAGTCTGACTGGTAGTAGTGGTTGGGACAGTAATCCTACTGAGCATGCGGAAAGCTTCATCCATCAGAGGAATTGTGGCATCTGCCAAAATATGGGAACGAGCGGCCACATGCTCAGGATCAAGGGCTGCCAGGGGTAAGTTACATATGACGAACTATGTGTTGAAAATCTCGAAGGAGAGTAACACCACGCTCTACAGTTTGATGCGAAATATCTATGCTATACATCAAATTTAACTATTATGATTGATTCAATTCGTTTGTTGTCAAGCCTCTGGAGGTGTTGTACTCTATCTTTCGAGGTTGACGATAGGTGTTAGTAGCTCTTTTTGTTTTGGATGGATACGTTGGCAAATGTGAGGGCTTTTTGTGATCGGATTCTCATGGCTCTTCACCTTGGCGCCTGATCATGATTTGTGTGTTGTTGTGACATGGTCTGATGCGGTACACGTTCCAACATTTAATTTTGGGTTCTTAAAACTGAGGGCACATGATTTTTTGAGGCTGGTAGAGTTTTTGACGCAGTTCAAAGGGTTTTTGATGGGCATTTTCTTTGAATATTTGACCTTGTAAATGTAACTATTTGATTTTAACATATCTCGTGTGTATGCACCCTTTTGTACCTATATTTTTCTCACATTTGAATTTTATTCTCCTTCAATGCTGGTTGTCATAGTTTAAATACGGATGCCACTGTCATTTTATCGAGTAGTTAACATACATTGCCTGATGTAATGCAGAGACCATGTTGCTGAAATCCCGTAGAAGGTGAAAAATTGCTCAAAATCAATGATGTTTTGGAGTAATAAAGTTTTGATTGCTGCTAAATGCATGTGTTAGAAAATATATGCAGAAGCGTATCAACGATAAAAGAATAAAAACGATGTGGACGTCGATATTTTAACGTGGAACCGTACTCCCAAGGAGCGGGATGAACACGGGAGAACACCTCAAAGGGCTGATGCATGCGTTGCACTTTCTCCATAGATACAAGAGGTTTGGGGCTTCTTCTATAGCCTCTACAAACTCTCCAAGTCCGACCACTGATAGATGTGGGACTAAACTCTGGATGTGGTAAATGGATCTTGGAAGGATCCATTTACCCATCTTACATGATAATGATGCATACTTACTTCCCCTTAAGCTAGAGCATGCAATGCTCAACTTGGACAAAAAGAAAGAAATCTCTCAAATTCACAATACAAGACACTACAAACAATATCAACTCAACATGCACAACTGTCTGTTGTTGTCGAGGATGTTGCTTCTTATATCGTGCGATGAGGACAAACGTGCTGGATTGTGAGTTGAACTGAATCTCCTCGTCGGAGAGCATGTGCTCTGTACCGCATCTGTCAGAATCACTGCAACTGAAATGAGGCTCCACTTGGAGAACTTTGGCCCGCCACAATATGCGGACAACTGCTCCATCTCTAAAAGGACCGAACTTAAAAGCCGTGGAGACATCCTCGTCGGAGTCCACGGTCGCTGGAGAATGGAGTATGGAAAGTCTCCTCATCGGAGAAATGTGTCTCTCCCATACTGGCGCAGAGAATGGGATCTCTTCGGAGTCCCTATGAAACCACATGAAAACCCTAGCCCACATGGTATAGGGAATGAGATCTCTACTCTGAAGTCCCTATGGAATACATGAAAACTCTGACCAAAAATAAAAGATGGGGACCACATAAAAATGATGGCAAACATGTGAACATCTGAAAAGGAGCCTCTCTCTGAAGAACTCAGAGAAAGTGTGTCACTCAACTATCATTCAACTATGGAGTGCCTCGAAGTTGGACTCTGAACCATTCCACATAGTTTGAAATTGAACATCTTTGTAGAGTTTGAACAACTGGATAGTCTGGAATCTGACATCTGAATCTGGAACAAACATGCGACTCTACAAAATACTCCCCCTTTCTCCTTTACTTGTCGGAAAACAATGGCATCAACAAAGTTGGGAGAAGAAAAGAAAATGGGGAGTAAACATGAATAAGCCGATGTCATTCTTTTCTCGGCTTTTCTTCTCGCATTTTTTTGAATCATCATTTTTTTAAATAAACCGTTTTATTTTTTACTACTTTCTCTTTTTTCATCATTTTTTCATGTGTACGACTTTTCTTTAGTACACGCCTTTTCTCAATTTTTTTGCACTTGGGCGGACTACAACAGGAATTCCTTCCTTTTTCTTAATGCAGCCGTAGCCCGTAGGCCACGCGGGCTTTCTCTCTTCTCTCCTCTACTTGTTTTGTTTCATTTTTTTACAAACCACGACCTGATCGAGCCACACTTATTTAGGGTTCACAATTGGGAACCCTCTTCGAATCGCCGCCCTCTTGATGGGTTTCCACTCATGCCGCCCCTCGATGGGACCTTTTGATGTTGCTACTAGCGGAGACAATGGAGAAAAACAGTACTCCGGCGATGGTGAGGGGGATTTTAGTGCTAGAGGGGGGATTGGATCATTGCCTCCTGTGACGGACTTGCGCAAGCTGGTGCTCGAAGGGGTTTAAGATCGCGTACGGGAGGAGCAGCTACGCCGCCGCCTGCTGTCTGGGTGATGCACTACTGTTGCCGATGGGGGTTCTCACGAACCCATTGCTTGGAACTGAGGAACTTTTGTGCGGATCCTGTTGCACCCTGGAAGCGCGGTGCGCGAGGGGGCTCCGCGCTTAGAGATGTGCGCAAGTTGATTTGCAAGGGAAAGGCGGAATTGTGCAGGATCTGACTGTAGGTCGCGTGAGGATCTAGATGCTGAGTATGCCACCTGGAGATGTGGTCGAGAGTATGCACCGCCAGGAGAAGCTTTGCGATGCTGCCGATTGCTGGAGAATGAATTTCAGATCTCGAATGTTGCCGCTAACACAAGATCTGAGTACCTGCACTGTCGCTTGATGCATATACGGTTGTTCGTTGAGTTAGGATTTCATAACCTTAGAGCCTTTACCAAATTGATCTTGAATCTTGAATGATAATGATCTCCGATAAAAATAATCTTCAAGAATGAACCACAAAGAATTTTCAAAGGTTCAATTCTTCAAGAACAATGAAGAATTGAATCTCGAATCTCGAAAAAAATTAAGAACTTGAAACCTCAAGAAACGAACCCATTTTGATACCATGTTAGAAAATATAATGTGGAAGCGTATCAGAGATAAAAGAATAAAAACATTGTGGACATCGGGATTTTAACATGGAACCCTGCTCCCTAAGGAGCGGGATGAAACCACGGGAGAACGCCTCAAAGGGTTGATGTATGCATTGCACTTTCTCATCAGATACAAGAGGTATGGGACTTATTATATAACCTACACAGACTCTCCAAGTCCCACCACTGATGTGGGATTAAACTCTGGATGTGGTAAATGGATCTTGGAAGGATCTATTTACCCATCTTACATGATAATGACGCATACTCTAACAGCATGGTTAGTTGAATAATCACCATCTGCTTAGTTTCAAGGTTTTGAAGAATACAGAAATATCAATATTACATACGGTAAATGCACAATAACTGTGCACGGGAATATGCACTTAGTTATTATCAATAATGTAATGTTTTGCTCATTAAGTAAATTGATAAACAACTTGCAAGTAAGGATTTATACTAATTTATTGGCATCGTTCATTGATCCACATGTTCACTCAGTGTGGGATAGTTTAGTATAGTAATATTCAGTGAATGCTGGCAGTTGCGATGTATATGTACTTGTGGATCTATGGTCAGTCGAAAAGGGATTAGATTCACAATGGAATAAGAGGCAAAATTATCCTTCATGGATCCATATGCCAGTCTAAGTGCGATAGTTAGTATAGAAATATGCAGAGAATGTTGATAGCTGAGATGAAGGTGGCCTTATGGATCTGTGATTACAAAAAGGGATTGAATTCATGATGAGAATTACAGGCAAAAGGTAGGTATGGCGCTGATAGAAGGTAAAATAACTTAGGGTTGTTTATACTTTATACACGTGCAAAGAATACCATCTATTACTCTGGTTTGAAGGTACATGTAGTTAGAAGAATAACCTAGTAAGAGTAGATGGGAAAGGCCAAATAATGTAGTTGTAAAATGCATGAGTGAAAAATAGAGCATGAAAGAAAAAAGGAGACTAAATATTGTAGTTGTGAAATGCATGAGTGAAAAATTAGAGCACGAGATAAAAAGGGGAGAATGTGCCTGTAAGGGGGGTTTATGGTGTAGAAGCGTGAAGAATAGGGAGGGGAAGGATGGTGGAGGAACTTCCAGTATAATGCTCTAGTATTTTTTTGAGATCAATATAATACTCAACTGTCTTTTCAAGTCTCTCCTAACCCTTTTATTTGTGTTGGGAGAAAAACTGGGATTGATTATTCAGAGAAACCCTAGGCTCTCTTATATAGGGAGAGACCTTAAGGGTAAAGTACAAAGTAGTCCAGAGAAAACAGAGAAATAACGAACAGGTACATAGCATAATAATATCTATCTCTATCCCCCTCAAGGTGGAGCATAGATGTCTATCATGCTCAGCTTGGATGAACATCTCTGAAAAGGTCCTCTGAGCAACGGCTTGGTGAATACATCACAGTCTGATCTCCTGAGCTCACATGAGTTGTAAATATCAACCCTCTCTGGATCAAGTCTCTAGTGTAATGGCAGTCAACCTCTATATGCTTGGTTCTTTCATGAAAAGCTGGATTGTTGGCAATGAACAAGGCTGCTTGATTGTCACACTGAAGCTGCATGGGTAGAGATACGGCTACATGTAAATCCTCTAGTACTGACCGAACCCACATCATCTCCATGCTGACTTGCGCCATGGCCCTATATTCGGATTCAGCACTGGACCTTGCCACAACAATTTGTTTCTTGCTTTTCCAGGAAACCAGAGAGCTTCCAACAAACACTGCGAATCTTGAGGTTGATTTTCGATCTTTAGGGCATCCTGCATAATCGGCGTCTGCACATGCCGAGATAGACAAATCTGTGCCTTTTCGAAACAGCAACCCTGAACCTGGAGAAGACTTCAGATACCTCAGTATCATGTGTATAGCGTCCATATGAACTTGTCTTGGCTGCTCCACAAATTGACTCACCCTGCTTACTGCAAAGGCAATATCAGGTCGAGTTATGGTAATGAAAAGGAGCTTACCCACCATTTCTCTATATCTCCTCTTATCCACTTCAGCAGTATCATCATCATACAACTTCATGCTTAGATCCAATGTTGTAAAAGTCACCCGACTAGCCCGACTAGTAGGTCCGACTAGTCTAGTCAGTGGGGAGACCGACTGAGTACTGACTAATTCCGATTAAGTCCACTAGTCAACCAATTTTTGCTTGGAGATGCCATATTTTTTATTTTTTTAAAGCAAACTTATTTTAATACGCTTAATGTTTTATTTAAATTCAATTACTTCTTTTGATTCATTGTGATAGTAAAAATATATATAAATCAATGTAAATATATAATAATATATGTATAAAAATGATTTATATATTTAAAAATTCAAAACCGATTAAAGTCCGACTAAATCCGATTAATCACTCGACTGCCGATTAATCCTTAGTCAGTGACCTAACCGACCGAGTACCGACTACCGACTTTTGCAACCTTGCTTAGATCCATGGGAATACTGGATGGTTTGCATTCAGCCATGCCTGTTTCAATCAAGAAATCTGTAATGTACTTCCGTTGGGTCATCACCTAATCCTGTGCATTCCTGGCAAATTCCAACCCCAGAAAATATCATAGGGTTCCAAGATCCTTCGTAACGAACTGACGGCCTAGGAATGCCTTCACCCTTTCTATGCCCTGAATATCATCTCCTGTAACCAGAATATCATCAACATAGACCATGATAACAACCGTACCTGCCGATAACTTCTGAACAAACAATGAGTGGTCTGCATTTGACCTCTTGAATCCCTGTTGTTCAATAAGATTAGAGAGCTTCTGGAACCACACTCTTGGATTCTGTTTGAGGCCATAAATTGCCTTTTGAAGTCTACACACTATATGCTTCTCCCCCTCAGCAGTAAACCCTGGTGGCTGCTGCATGTAGACTTCCTCCTGCAGATCTCCATACAAGAAGGCATTCTTGACATCCAATTGAGATATACTCCATTCACGGACCACAACCACAGATAAGAGAATGCGAAGGGTAGAATGTCGAGCCACTGGAGAGAAAGTGTCCATATAGTCCACGCCATAGGTTTGTGTAAAACCACGCGCGACCAAGCGTGCTTTGTACTGATCTAGACTATCATCTGCATTATATTTAACTGTGAAGACCCACTTACAACTCACAATAGATACATCAGGAGGAGCAATAACCAAACACCATGTGCCACGAGATCGTAATGCACACATCTCATCTTCCATAGCCAATCTCCAGCAATCAATCTTCATAGCATCCTGGTAGGTCTGTGGTATATCCACGGAAGACAACGCTGCAGCAAATATCTGAAAGTCTCTAGTGAGACGGTGAAACGACACCTGTGAAGCAAAGGGTTAGGAAGCACGTATCCGCTTCTGCGTCCGGATAGCAATAGGAATATCAAGATCATCTCCTGGATGGTGTAGTTTCTTCCTGCAATGAAGAATCCTGCACATGTACCATATCTGACCCGTCAGTAGTAATGCCATCTGAACATACCTGAGGCGTGATGGGTGGCTGATGTGTAGCCTGAGCAGGACCTGACCGACGCGTATAGAATTTTGGTAGAGGTGGAATGGGAGGTTGTGGAAGAGGTGGAGGTGGTGGTGGTGAAGATGACTTAGGGGTAGGAACAGGAGGAGACTCAGGTGAACTCCAAGTAGGAGGTGGAGGGACATAGACATCATCATTGGTAGTGGATGGAACCTGTCTGTCGCATGCAGGAGAAAAATACATAACAAACTCAAAGAATGTGACATCAGCACTAACGAAGTATTTCTTGTTTATGGGATCATAACACCGATAGCCATTCTGAGTCCGAGAATAACCGACAAAGACACACTTGACAGCTCTAGGAGAGAGTTTGTCAAGTCCAGGAGACAAAAGATGAACAAAAGCCACAGTACCAAAGACACGTGGAGTAAGTGAGAATAATTCCTTGTCAGGAAAAATGATAGAGAGAGGTATTTTCTCACCAAGAACAGAAGATGGCATACGATTGACCAGATAACACACAGTAAGAACGACATCCCCCCAGAAAGAAATAGGAGCACAACTCTGAATCAGTAGGGTTCGAGTAATGTCAAGGAGATGGCGATGCTTTCTTTCCGCCACACCATTCTGCTGAGATGTGTACGCACAAGTGGTTTGGTGAATAATGCCCTTTGATGAAAGAAATTGAGACAGGGACCGTGTGCAAAATTCTAGGGCATTATTTGTACGAACATATTTGACAGTAGAGGAGAACACATTTTGCACTTCATTAATCAAATTCTTGATCACATCTCCTGATTCATATTTATTCTTTAAAAGAAAGACCCAAGATACACGAGAGAAATCATCTACTACCACTAGATAAAATCTGTGCCCCTGATGATCGGGTACTCGACTCAGACCCCATATATCTATATGAAACAACTCGAATGGGGAGCTACTGCTCCGACTCTGACGACTAGGAAAGCTCGACCGATGATGCTTTCCCAACTGACATGCTTCACAGCGAAAGGACAAACTGAGAGAGATCTGAGGTAGAAGATGGCGCATTTCTGGAGCGGGAGGTGACCAAAACGTAGATGCTGGATGTACGGAGAAACTGGTCCGGCCGAATGAGAGGAGACGCCGGCATAAGAATTCCGAACCGGCCCATATAGACCATTCTGCTCAGAGCCACAACCAATCACCCTGCCCGTTAGTATGTCCTGAAAAATAAGAGAAGTCGGGTCAAATATAGCATGACAATGCAAATCCTTCGTAATCTGACTAATAGATAACAAATTCATCGAGAACTCAGGAGCATGTAGGACATTCTGTAGATGCATAGTAGAGGATAAGAAGACCTCCCCCTGTCCAACAAGGGGGGAATGAGTACCATCTGCGATCTGCACTGAGCGGCTGTGAGGAATGTCCCTGTAGGACTCAAGTCTATCTCGATCTCGGCAGAGATGATGTGTGGCACCCGAATCTATAATCCAATCAGAGATATCATGAGATGGTGTAAATGCAGTAGATCTACCTGAGGTACTAAAGCAACAGATGAATTGGCGGAGGCTGTAGCTGCAGCGTTTGAAGGTCCACCAGAAGAATCACCAGATGATTGTGGCATAATATCGCGGAGACGTGCTACAAGTTCCTCAAAACGGTTGTCTGTAGTAGATGCCAACTAGGACTGAGAGTGCTCTGCAACACGTGCCGATGCTGGGAACCGATGCTTAGAATAGCATGTCTCCTTCGAGTGTCCTGTGTGGTGACAATAGGTACATGGCTGACTAAAGCAAGCACCCCTTCCCTGGGGTCCACGTCCACGACCAGAAGACGGGCCACCTTTCCCACGTGAGACTGCCATCGCCGATGGGGGTGGAGTAGAAGAATCGAAAAAAACTTTAATGCGACTGAGTCTCCTGTAAACATCCTCGACTGGAGGAATAACTGCATCGGCTAAGATCTGAGAACGGGCGGCGTCATATTCAGGATCAAGGGCCGCAAGTAGGACGCCCACCATGGTGGCATTCCGAAATGTCTTCTGCTGTTCAGGAGTCACTGTGAGTGTGATAGTACTTTATAACTTCTCAAACATCCCCCTCAGGGATGTGTATAAGGAGTGAAGAGGTCTGTCATTCTGCTTCATCGTGAATATGTCATGTTGAAGCTGTAACATCTTGGTCTCATTTCGCACCTGCGAATATGTAGCAGCTACGATATCCCACATCGCCTTGGCAGTGGGCTGATGGAGTACATCGTTAGAAATCTCCATCGTCAATGTACCTGACAACCAGACCTTTGCATAGGAGTCATCAGCCTCCCACGAGGCATATATCCCTGTCTTCTCTGCTGGCTCATCCTCGGTAAGAATGTGCTTCTTACCATTCGACTTCATGAGGCTCATGAACTGCATCGCCGAGAGCTCATAATTCGACCCGTCCATCTTGACTATTGGCGCAGGACCTTTGAATGTGCCTATGGAGGGCATATCAACCTTCGATTCTGACATATTGCCGCTGGAGAAGAACTAGGCTTTGTAGACAATGTGATAGATGTCTACACAAACTGCATAGGTTTCGAGTGTGTATGTAGACGCTACGCATTCAAATCTATCTATATGGAGGAAGAGACGAGTACGGGCACGCCGGGAATCACCGAGGATCGGCTAAGGCACACCGGAAGATCGGCTAGGGCCGCCGAGGGGTGATGGTGGCGGGACTAGGGGGCCGCCAGGGGAGGGGTGGCGGCGTTACTTGGAGCCGCCGGGGGGGTTGGCGGCGTTACTGGGAGTCGCCGGGGTGGTTGGCGGCGGGGCTGGGAATCACCGGGGGTGGGGTTTGTTGGCGGTGCTGGGAACCACCGGGGATCCGAGCTGGTGACGGCGGCGGGATGAGCAAGGAGAGAGGGCGGCGGGTGGGGAGAGGGAGAGAGTCCTAGGGCTTGAGCTCTGATACCATGTTGGGAGAAAAACTGAGATTGATTATTCAGAGAAACCCTAGGCTCTCTTATATAGGGAGAGACCTTAAGGGTAAAGTACAAAGCAATCCAGAGAAAACAGAGAAATAACGAACATGTACATAGCATAATAATATCTATCTCTACAATTTGGAGAGGGTGTTGGGTTACGAACGAAATAACTAATCAAATAAAATCCTAAAATCATTATTGACTCTTAAAAAACTCAATCTCTCTCTAAATAATCTTTATAAAACTAATTACTTGGTATTTTTAGAGATCTCAATTGATCTTGATTTATTTAAAATTTAAAGTAACAGTTCCGATGAGTTCTGATGGGGCTCAAAATGGACAGAAAAACTTAAATCTTGAGCCTCCCCTTTAGGAAAAATGTCTGATTGTTTTTGGTATATCCTATGTTTGTTTTTATGTTTACGTCTTATTTTATCCTACTCACTTTATTTATCCAATGTCTTATATGGGCGCTTGTCATTACTTCTTGAAAACTGCTTCAATTGCTTTCTCAAATATTTTTTTAAAATGACATTTTGAGGTTAGGAAAGGGGTCTACTGGTGATGAACTTGATCTAGCTTGTAGAAAGAAATAGATGCACCTTGTGGTTGTGCTGGTTTGAAAATATACTCCATCGAGTTTGCCATCGAGTTTGAGAACTGTATTGAAGATGCCATAGTTGTATCTTCCACATAGTTTGACCTCTCATTGCTGGCTTCTGATGTTGAAGGAACCACTGCATCCAAGATATGTACCACTAAGTCAGTTAGCTGTGTTCTTATGAATAAGAGGGAGGATGTGGGCTATTGCAAGTGGTCAGCATTAGGGAAACACCAAAAATGCTGCATACTTATTTTAAATGGGATGGAAGATCGCTTGGACAACATGGAGATTTGCTTTGGGGGACAGGTTTGGAAGTCTTTCTAGGATGGCTGATTTATCCGTTTGAGATCTGTCTTGTCTTTATTGTTGGTTTATTCCCCTGAGTCTTTTTCTGATGATTTGTGTTATTAGGATAAGGGATATCCTAAGGAGAATTGCTCTAGCATGGTGGTTTGATTTTTTGCGATAGGATGCCAAGGCCCTAAATATCAGTTTCGGTCACCATTTCGGTGACCGACCGAAATGGAATTTCGGTGAAAATTCGATCGATACTTCGGTCATTTCGGTCATTTTTTGTACTAGGGTATCCATATTTCGGTCATTTCGGCCATTTCGGTCGAATTTCGATTTCGACAGGATATCGATATTTGACAAAAATTCGACCGAATTTCGCTGAAATTTGAGGCCATGTCGGATGCCCCCGATGAAGTAAAGTAACATCTTTGCGATCAATGGAGGGTGGGGTCCTTGACTCCTTAGTGAAAGTTCCGGATGACTTGGAACTAGGGATAAAAACAATCATATGTGAATAGTTGGATAGTGATGCAGGTGTTATCATATCCTTATTCATTTTTATTCGGATGCGGATGTGAGTGCGATTTTCATATGAAAGTTAGATTGAAGAACCATCTCCTTAAAATACAAATTTGAATGCATATTCATTAGTTCCGATACATATTTGATAAATAGACATGAATCATCATCTTCCTATGAATTTTAAACGTTCCTAAGTTTTGTATTGCGCGAGATGCTTGATGTTAAAAACAAATTCTATATAAAAAAACTAATGGAAGTATATTAACTATAGGTTGCAACTAGTAAGGCATGGGCTTTGTCGACAATGTCGAGTAGAGTAGATGGCTGCACTTGGTGTTGGTTTTGGGGGATAAAACTTTTTAATAAAGTTTGGTTGACAGACACTACTAGAATTTTATTTCTTTGTTTATTATCTAAAGAATTAAACCCAATCTCACATCGGATTGTTCATGGAACTACAATTGACATTAGTCATACCATATTTACAGGTATTATCCCCATCTTCATTGCCCTCCCATCATTTGATTTATTATATAGTCAGAGGGTGTGATCTATTGATTGCTATTAAAGCAGCTGGACATTATTGGTAGTATATGTGCATGTACTATTAATAATATAAATGAGCAAAAGGAATGTACATATGCACATCCATTTATATTTGTATTCATCAATTAATATAATATAACATTCTCATTCACATTTTGTTTGCCAGATATACAAATTGAGGATACATGTTTGTCAAACATAAATGTGATATCTATAAAATGATCACAAATACGAAAGGATACAAATGTATTTGCATTCGTTTGTACCCCTACTTGGAACACTGTTAAATTTTCTAAGTGTGAGGTCAGGTTTCTAGGTAAATATGATGTTTTTTTTTTGAGCTTCGCGTTTTTGTGCTATGAGAGATTCTTGATCTGGAGGAGGGGGGGCATCGCCTCAGCCATTGATATTCATGAGGGTGTTGTGAAGGAGATCCCTTAGCCTCGATACGCTTCTTCGCCTTCTTCAGCTCATTATAGAGCTAGAATGCTGATTTTCTGATATAGAAGTTGGGAGATGGCGCTTAGTTCCTTCTTTTTGATGACTGACCGAGAGATGGCAGGAAAGGTGTGCCCTTCCTTACGGTTGATCTTGCGGATGTTTATTCGACTTTGACAGGCAGTTGGCCGAGGTTGACTGGTAATTTAGAGCTGCATGTGCTAGAAATTGCAAGCAGACTTTCAAGAGCCCAAAAGCTTACGTCTCATAAATGGAAAGATCCAAATCAGAGGTCAAAAGGGAGATAAATGCAGTCACTACTAATGTACTCGAGCACAATACATATTCCACTTCTGCCTCTTGCCTGCAAATACCTGCATTGACTAGCTGTGCCCAAATTGGGAGGGAAAAATAGTTCTCATCCATATCCACAAAAATGGTGTGTGATCAAAGAAAGAACAATCGAATGAGGTCACACATGCCCATTGTAATTGCTATGCAAGCACCAAAAAGCCTGCGAGATATCTATTTTTTTCTTAACCTTGGCTCAGTCACATTTGCTCATGTGAAGTGGCATCCATTAAGAAATCGAGCAATTCCAACTTTATGATGAGGCTTGCAAAAGCACAACCAATATGTAAAATTCTGGTGCATTGTATTTACAAAACAGATCCGAGTCAATATGGAGCTAGAAACGGTGTTGTATTTAACTCGAACACTTTTACATTGAAAATGTACTCTTCCATTAAGGGACTTTCCTCAAGTCCTGGTTTATGTAAGGTAACTGTGATATTCTTTCCTTTTTAATATAAGTTGGGCGGTTGCACCATTATGTGTTTCCCCCTTTTTGCCTCAAAGAAAATTTATGATGCAATGAGTGATGAGATTAGTGAAAAAGTTTCTAATAATGTATGATTAAAGGAAGAATAATCCTAAGAGATCACTGCTAGTTGGAATTGCTATGGAAGGTTGGAGAGGATTCTGTTTTTTCATACCATTTGATCTGGTGTACAACCATCTGTCTGAAGTGGGACTGCCTTTTTTTAAAAGAGAAGTCTAACTGATGGGAATTTATGATGCAATATGATGCAATCCTATGTATATGACTGAGAAGAAGTTTCTAATTGGGTACGCTAAAAGGAAGGGTAGTCTTAAGAGATCACATTTGCTAGTTGGAAATATTGTGGAAGCAATACGTGTTGGGGAGAATTCTGTATTTTCATTCCATTGATTTAGTCTATGATCCTTCATGTGAAGTTGCACCTTTTTTTAAAGAAATTCTAGCTGTTCTCACTCTGACTAGGCTAGCAAAAGCACAACAAATATGGGAAATTATAATGCAATTTAATGCACGAACTTTGAGATTAGGGAAAAAAGGTTTATGGTGCAATTGGCATTTTTCTCACAGGGGAAAAATCTCAACTCACCACTCCAAGTTGACAAATCACAACTCTAATGAATTTTGCCAAAAATGACAAAAAATGAGTGTTTAATTACTTTCAAAACAAAAGTTTCACATTTAATGTCTCGATTTTATCAGAATAGCATGCGTATATCCATAAACATGGATGTGATAATTGTTCGGAGATTTGGATGGAGCACGAGATGAGGGGAAAACGTGAAGCTAAAGAAATTTTTTTAGAGATGTGGAGATACAGTATGCTGGTGTTGAGGGCTCATGCACAGATGACAAAAACTATTTAAAGCAGGAGCGTAGAGCCTGTAAGGTTGTAAATGTGGGTCATATGCACCTTCAAAGACCTAGGAAGCTATACATTGCCTATGATAACTCAAGCTACAAGGATGCGAGGTGTTATCACTGTTGAGGAAGTGGGCACACAACCAACTAATATGTTTTCATTAAGACAAGTCATCTCATTGTCTGGCTAATTGCGGGAGGCTCTCGTGACTGCTTATGTTTGTGATCAGTTGACAATATTGTTATGCGTCTATTTCCTCCAAATCTGGATGCTTTATGGGCGTTCTCATTAGTATTTGGCAAGGCCATTGGCAACTTCCTTAGTGGAGAGGATATATAATCAAGCGTCCATGTGATGCAGTTCTGTGTTTAAGATCTTTTGAAGATTGAAAGGTATGATCTAAATCTTAAACCTCAATAGAGATGATTATTATGGGATTTATGGATTCATCGGAGATAACCCCTCAGGGGCGTTGTATCAGTGTTTATTGGGTTCCTTTTTTATGCCCAAGAGGGGGGAAACAGGCGAAGGTGCCCACCCTAGATGTATTGCTTAAAAGATAAGGGTTACTGAGAGACTTACAGAGTCCAGGATTCAAGAAGAGGCATGGAGTGAAAGATTAAAGATTACATTTTCGCAATAGAAACACTGAGATGAAAAGAGTGCACCATTTTTACCCTTCCCGATAGCCTAAATCATAGCCAGTGGATGGAGGATATCCGCTCTAGGATGACGTCTGCCAATAAACAATGATTCCCAAAAGGTATCAAGGTCTTGTAGTTTGATCCAACTTGAGTCAGTTGCAGTCCTGATTGGGACGATCTTATCACTTCGAAAGAAGAGATGGTCCACGGTTTTGATTTGCGTTTCACACAATGGACAACGATTGGATATGTCCGGAAAGAGTCTTGTACAACGGTCCCTTGTCATAATGCATCTTCGCCTTAATAGCCCCATAAAGAAACCAATTTGAAACCTTTTCTTTTCTATGATGGGATTTCTGTTTTTTGAAAATGACTCTTGCGTCGGTCAGAGATGTGAAGGTGGGGATGCTTGTCGACCTTACCAAGGTGTCTTTTATGGATGTGGTGGTTGACCTCAAGGCCTTAAATGTCGGTTTCGGTCACCATTTCGGTATCGACCAAAACAGAATTTCGATGGAATTTCGGTGGAATTTCGACCGAAATTGCGGTCATTTTTTGTACTAGGACCCCCATATTTCGGTCATTTCGGTTGAATTTCGATTTCGACTGGATATCGATATTCGATAGAAATTCGACCGAATTTCGCTGAAATTTGAGGCCATGGTTGACCTCGAAGTGTCTTATACGCTCCATCATATTTAGATGTGGACATTGGAAGGGTACATCCATGCTTTCTTATATATGGGAATTTTCCCATTTAACTCCCACTTGGGTTGACGTAGTGAAGACGATGACTTGTTGGGAATAGAATGATGGAGTAAGGAGTGGGGTCGAGGATTACAAAGGTTATGGCAAGGATGTGATGGCGGAAGTCACGATTAAGATTGTGGCGACAGTGAAGGGTCCATATCACCTTTTGTGGTAGCCGTTTCATTCTTCTTTGAGGCAAATAGTCAAGAGGTAAGGGGGGTTTTTCACCTTCTACGACAAGCGTTTCACTCTTTTTGCATAATGTCTTTTTGAGAAGAGTAAAGTTGGCAACCTTATTATGCCTTAATGGGTATGCCACCCTAACTAGGGAAAGCAACTCGTGAACATTTATATGGAATGCTGATAAAAATATATTAAGTGGGTCGGGCTTGGTGGACCCTGTTATTAGGAAGAAAGGACAAAGTTGGTGTGCCTTTATTCCATATTTACAGTGTAATTGTTACGATGTTGTACTCTCCTTTGATAATGCCTTTGGGGGGCCTCTTCAGTCAGGGACTCAGGACTGCTTAGGATGCAGAGGAGTTTCATTTGGACATGGATATGTGCCTAGCTACTCTAGAAGGGGTCCGATATCTGGTTACTCGTTGTTAGATCAAAAGAGGGGGGGGGATTGGGGGTGTGACGTCTTGGATGCCAAATCAACAAGAACAACAACAAAGCCTTTTCCCACAATTAAGTAGGGTCGGCTACATGGATTCTTCGCCTCCATTCAGATATATCTTGGGCCAATCCTTGGCTTATATCCACAAAACTAAGATCCCCTCGTATGGTCTCTTTCCAACACTTCTTGGGCCGTCCTCACCTTCTTGGGTGCCAAATCAAAGGTTGAAAAAATGTCCGCATTGGGAGCATGGCTCAAATTTCAGCAAAATTCGGTCGAGTTTCTGTCAAATATCGATATCCAGTCGAAATCGAAATTCGACCGAAATGACCGAAATATGGGGGTCCTAATACAAAAAACGACCGAAATGATCGAAATTTCGGTCGAAATTCCATCGAAATTCTGTTTCCGTTGGTACCGAAATGGTGACCGAAACCGACATTTAGGACCTTGATTGGGAGCAAACCTTTTGGTTTTCTCCCATGTAAGTGGAACTGTGGAAGAATGGTCGAAGCAAAGTAGGAGGTCCATGGTACTTTGGCGGGGAAGGTTGATTCTCGCGTGGATGTGAGGATCGTGCATGGTAAATTAAACTTAGGAGTGTGTGAAAAGTTGAATGGCTTGGTGTAGTTGGTTGAGAGGCACCTGACAGTGTGCTCTTTTTTATGTCAATGATTTTTTTTGTCAAGGGAAGGCTGAGGTGGTTTTTTTGTTGGAGACGAAGATTGATGAGTTGAGTAAAATATGTGGAAGTCAGTTGGTGGCTCGCACCTATTAGGTTATCGAGCCTTGGTCTATGTTGTACCGTTCTACATATTTACTAGTGGTTAGAATGAGGACCCATTCAAGTTGCTAAGGACTACCTTGGACTAAGGACTTCATTTATTAGGGTATCGACACGCAAAAAAGGCATGCTGAATCCCGATGTCGACGATATGGCGTCGATATATCGCCGATATATCGGTATCGACATGGTACCGATATCGATATGTCCTTCTATGATCTCAATTGTCCTTACACTTATCCAATGTGAATTCTTTTGCATTCGCTAAAGTCCGTAGGCTAACGAGTGGACTAACGAGGGGACAAAAAAGAGGCAAGCTATGGGATGACTTACGTAATGGATGCGTGAGCCTCCAACGCATCTTGTGGTTGGTAGGTTGTGGATTGAGTATCATTTTATTGGCTTGTGACATGCTTCACCTTTTTTGGGGCAAGGGCCCAAGACTGGATGATTTTACATCCATTATCAAGCTTCAAATTGAGGTTCTTGATGCCACACAATGCAAGTACACTTGGAGAAATGACAGCTCTGAAACTATTTGGTTGCTCTTTGATGTTAGCGGAGTTAATGCCTATCTACTATGGGATCTCTGTTGATGTCTATGTTGGATCATAGGATGCTATATTTGGACTCGGGGAAGCACATTTACTCTCCTTGTTTAAATTTGAGAGCTCCTTACCCTTCAAAATCGATTTTTGGGATCATGTGATTGGATTTTGTTGGACGTGTGATCGAAAGAGGGTTGGGGGAAGTTTCCAAAGTATCTGAAAACCAATTTGGATTTATACCATGTCACTTAACAAATGAAGTGATCTACTTGTTGAGAACAATGGGAATTTATAGAGCTGAAAAGAAGAAGAACCATATGATTTTTTATTGATTTGAAGAAGGCTTATATTATTCAGTCCCAAGGGAGATTTTGTGGAGAGTTTTGGGGAAGACATACATACCTGTCCTATACATTAAACTTATAAAAGATATGTATGATGGGGTTTCATCTTGTGTAATGATCCAACATGGGAAGACTGACTATTTTACATCGTTCTGCATCAAGGTTCATCTTGGAGTCTATTCGTTTTTACTTTGATTATGGACGAGTTGACTAGTCATATTCGGGACAAGAGACAATTTCCAAAATAACTGAAAACCAATTTGGATTCATGCCAGATCACTCAACTATTGAAGTTATCCACTTGTTGACTAGCAAGGCCTTAAATGTCAGTTTCGGTCACCATTTCGGTGACGACTGAAACGAAATTTCGATGGAATTTCGGTCGAAGTTCGATCGAAATATCGGTCATTTCGATCATTTTTTGTACTAAGGCCCTCACGCTCATTTCGGCCATTTCGGTCGAATTTCGATTTCGACAGGATATCGATATTCGACAGAAATTCGACCGAATTTCGCTGAAATTAAGGCCATGTTGTTGAGAACATTGGAGATTTATAGAGCTAAAAAGACGATTCTTCATATGATTTTTATTGGTTTGGAAAAGACTTATGATTCAGTCCCAAGGGAAGATATTGTGGAGAGTTTTAAAGAAGAGATAAGTACATGTCTTATACATTGACCTTCTAAAGGATCTGTATGACGAGGCTTCATCTTGTGTAAGGACCCAGTCCGGGTAGTCTGACTATTTTAACATCAGCATCGATTTGCATCAATGTTCAACTTTGAGTCCATTCCTTTTTGATTTAATTATGGACGAGTTGACTAGTCACATTCAGGATGATATACCTTGGCGTATGTTGTTCGACGATGATATTTTGTTGATTGATGAGACAAGAGACGGAGTAAATGAGAAGCTAGAGGTTTGGAGATATGCCTAGAGACTAAAGGATTTCGTATAAGCAAGTCCTGTTGCACTAGCTCTCGATTGCAAGTCCTGTTGCACTTTCTAGCTCTACTTCCCACAACCATTTTGCCCTTCGGAATTCCTTATTTGTACGTGTTGGAGTATTCGTGTGTGCGCCCATTGAGTTGTAACAGGGTAAATGGATCATGGAGAAGATCCATTTACCCCATCCAGTGTTTAGTCCCATACCGCCTAGTGGTGGGACTTGGAGGCTCTGGAGAGGCTATATAAGGAGCCCCAGACCTCCTGTACTCATTGAGAAAGTGCAATACAAGACACGCCCCTTTGAGGGCTTCTCCCGTGGTTTCATCCCACTCCTCACGGAGTAGGGTTCCACGTTAAAATCCCGTGTTCTTATTTTGTTCTTTATCTTTTCCATGTTCGCTTCCGCATTCTTCATATTTTATAACATGTTATCAGAGCGGGTTCGATTCTTGGAGTTTTTATGTTCATATTTTTTTTCCGAGATTCGATCCATTATTTGTTCATGAAGATTTTTGAAGATCATGTTCAAGTTCGATTATCGGGTTTCTTGAAATCCTAGGTTTGTTGGTAAAGATCTGCTATCTCTTCGAAGCCCTGTTCTCGACACCGGCCCCAGATTCATCAACAACCAGTTTCCTGGAGCCCTTCTTCAAACTCTGGGCGCAGGCGGCGTCCCTAGCGCCACACCCATCGTCGCCCTAACGCGCAGGAGGCGCGCACCGGCAGACAGCACCTCCGCACGAAGCCGCATCACAGGCGGCTTTGGAGAACTCACAAACGCCTCTTCCTCCATCGCAGGCGACTGGCGCCCCCCCCCCCATGCGCCCATCTTCCTCCTGGCGGCGCGATGCCGCGCCCAGGCAGTGCTCCAAACGCAACCCACCATCTTGGCGGTGCAGCAGCGCACCTCTCCCTCTTCATCATCCACAGGCGGCGTCGCCCGCTTCTCACGCGAGCTCCAGGCGCAAAGCTGGAAGACAAAGCATCACGGTGGAACTGCTGTCGACTCCGGTTCCTCCCTCGCGCGAAGCACCGCCTTCTTCATCTCCAGAAATCCATAGGCGGCACGGCGGCGAGCGCTCCCATCGGCGGTGGCGATCTCAGAACCCCAGACGGCGACATCGCTCGCTCTCGCTCCTGCGGCCTCCCCTTCTCCCGCTTGCGCTGTCACGCGCGCTCGTATGTGCTCGAGTATCTCCATCCAGGCGAGGGCCGCGCGAGAACAGGCGGCAACCCCCAGGCCAAGCAATGATTCCTCGGAGTTCCATCTCCCGTTCTGGCGGCGCGCGGCAAGGCCATGCGGGGGGCGGCGGTTCCTATCCAGAAGATGGGTTCCCAACATCGGAACCCTAAAGACAGAGGGGGGCCGACGGGCCTCTGATATATATAAAAAAAATAAAAGGGGAGGCGAATTTATTTTAGGCCCAAGTGGGCCGAAAGGGGCTGCTGCTTATTAACGTTGGGGGGCTGTAGTATATTAAAAAAAATCAAAGTAGAGAGTCTTGTTTGACCGTGTAAAAGAAGAGGGGGAGGGTACAAGTTCAAAAAAAAATGTTTGCAAAAAGAAGAGGCGCGTACATATAGAAAAAAAACCGTACGCAATTGCAAAAAAAAAGGGAAAGAAAAAGAAAAGGCGCGTACAAAAAAAAGCCGTACGCAAAGTTTTTTTAAAAAAAAATGAAATGAAAAGCCATAAAAAAAGTTGGAACGGCTTATGTTGAAAAAAAATCATCATGGCAGCTATTAAAAAAAACAAAGCCGCAAGTTTCACGTTCTTGTTGTTTACCCCCTATTTTTGTTGTCTTCTCCCAACTTTATCGATTTATCTGTTTTCTGACAAGTATGGGAGAAAGGGGGAGTATATGTAGAGTTACAGGTCTGTTCTTGATCCAGATCCAGATTCAGATGCCAGTCTCCAGGCCAGTCATATTTTCCAGACTCTACAGATGATCGGTTGTTCAGACTCGACGATTGATTTCGAGTCCGGTTTTCAGACGCACACATGGATGCAGTCAATTTCAGATGAGCATATGTTGCCATCTTTTGTTTCATGGTCCCCATCATCCTTGTTGTTGTTCGGCCAGAGTTTTCATGTGAGCCATAGGGACTCCATAGTAGAGGACCATTTTCTATGCCATGTTGGCAAGGGTTTTTCATGTGGTATCATAGGTACACCAGAGCAGTGTACCATTCTCTGAGCCAGATGGGAGAGACCCAGTTCTCCGACAAGGAGACTTCAGGCGCAAGTTCAGACTCGATGGTCAAGTTCCGAGTCTTCAGTTGACTCACACTCCAGCCCATTCGTCCTCCTCACCTGCACGGCATGAGAAGCAACATCCTCGACTGCAGCAATGTGCGCGTTGGGTTGATATTGTCCGTAGTATCATGTAGCGTTGAGTTGAGTTTATTTCTGTTTGTCCAAGCTGAGCATTGCATGCTCCAGCTTGAGGGGGAGTGTTGGAGTATTCGTGTGTGCGCCCATTGAGTTGTAACAGGGTAAATGGATCATGGAGAAGATCCATTTACCCCATCCAGTGTTTAGTCCCATACCGCCTAGTGGTGGGACTTGGAGGCTCTGGAGAGGCTATATAAGGAGCCCCAGACCTCCTGTACTCATTGAGAAAGTGCAATACAAGACACACCCCTTTGAGGGCTTCTCCCGTGATTTCATCCCGCTCCTCACGGAGTAGGGTTCCACGTTAAAATCCCGTGTTCTTATTTTGTTCTTTATCTTTTCCATGTTCGCTACCGCATTCTTCATATTTTATAACAGTACGCGTTTCATGCCATTCTGTCTTGGGACGTCATAGAAGGTAAAGCTCTTTCTAAGGGATAGTCTTTGAAAACGAATAATCTCCTACAGGAAAGATCTTATCGTCAACGGATTTTTTTAGGCAAGATCTCTCAGGTAAAGAGATTTCTGGGTATCTGTTGCCAGAAGTAATCATCTCGTCATGGTATGTGCTTCCAGTAGGTGAGTTGAGTATATGTTTGCTGCGTGGGGGGTTAAATACTGCATACCATGTACAGTGACTAACATGCCTCTGGCCTGGATCTGCCATGCTCAATCAGCTTATCTCGGCACACATATGCCCTTGCTTTTCTTCTTCTGAAATCGAAATGTTTCCAATCTGTTCTTGCTTTTGCTTTGTGCACAGTCCCACCCGAAATAGTCTGTCTGGAAAGAGCAAGATGATGACTGCTCAAAGTGAAACAAAGTCCTTGGTCAGGAAAAGAGATGCATGCTTCTGGGAAGAGGGTTCGTAGATACATGACACCTTAAACGATGGGCTTAGGTCCCTCAGGGAAAGTCTCGATGACCCATGGGGGGTAGGGGTGCTAGGACTGACCCATGTAAAGCTATGTGAACATGCGTGTACTATGCCAGCTTCAAAAGCTATGGCTGTAGATATCTAGATTGAATCTTTTGGTGCCTTCTGGACACACTGCTCTTGGGCTGTAGCAGACTAAATATATATTTAGTTGTTTGAATATAAAATTTCTCCTGGCATTTCTTTACGATTGTCTAGTTTAGGCTTCACTTCAGTTATGGAAACATCAAGTGCTGTGTCGGTGTAACTTCTCGAGGTGGCTTTTCTAATTTAGGCATGTGCATGGACCGAAATAGTTTTATGCTGAAGTTTTTTTTTGAATTATAGCACTGTACTTCAAAGTGTTAAGATTTAGCTGACACGGTTCAAATAAGAGTACTTTGTTTCTTTGAATCTTTTGATCTTGACAAAATTGTTGTTGCCATTATGCTAAGAGATGCCGATCTTTGAAAGCAAGCATTTGTCTCTTTTTGTGGAAAGGTGATTTATTTGTAGTTCGGTCTTCTCAGGGATGGAAAGCCGCTATACTGTTGAGGGGGGATAGGCTGGTCCTGCTCAAGGCGGTCTTATCGTCCATTCCAATTTATTTTCTTGCTAGTCGCAAGATACCGAAGGGGATTCGTGCAAGGCTGGAAAAGAAGATGCGCACGTTTTTGTGGGGCAATCATACAAATGGGCGAGGAGGGGTCCATCTGGTAGGTTGGGAGGATATCTTGCACAGAAAGGATTGGGGGGGGGGAGTGGGAGTGAAATCACTTGAGCAGATGAATGAGGCGCTTTTACTTAAATGGGCTAGTAGGGTGTGGGGCCCGGGAGATGATCTCGTCTGCATGGTGGTCCGCAACATATATGGGGTGAAGGGAGCTTCCCATTCTCAGTTACTTAACCTTGCGGCCATGACGCCTTTTTGGAGGGGCGTGGTGAAGACTTTCGTGAAGAATATAACTCTCTTCAGACCGGTTGTTGGGAGGGGGGAGACCTTTGCTTTTTGGGTGGATGATTGGTCGGGGGCGGGAGCTCTTTGCTCTCGTTTCCCCCGCTTATATGCCTTGGCGGATGATAAGCTTTGCTCGGTGGCGGACTGCTGGATGGAGGGGTCGTGGTGGCCAACATTCTCCGCTAATTTCTCGGATCAGAGATTTGATGATTTTTTGGAGCTGCTTGACGCCGTGAGGAAGGTGGGGGCCCCTAAAGGGGGAAGAGATCATTGGTGCTGGAAGGATGGGCAATTCTCGGTTAAAGGGGCCTACGGGGCCATCTCCACGCCACCGGCCGGCGAGCTCGAGGTACTGAACAGGGATTGTGCAACCATTTGGGCCCTTTGTCTTCCTGAGCGAGTTGGGATCTTCCTGTGGCTTCTCAGGCGAAAGAGGTTGATGACACGTGATCGGTGCATCAGGCTCCTGGGCATCATTGCAGACAAATGCTTAATTTGTGATAATGAAATTGAATATGTGGAACACCTTTTTTTTACATGCCCCGTGGTATCTCAAATTTGGCAGGAGGCTGATATTGATTGGTGCCGCTGCAAGGAGTTTCAGGCTTTCTGGAATTCGATCTACGCGAATAGGGCGAGACCAAGAAGGGAGCGGTTGTTCCCCATGGCGATACTATGGGCGGTCTGGCGTGGAAGAAATGAATTGCTATTCTCAGGCCAAAGATTTTATAAAGAGAACGTGGGGATCTTTGCAAAGAGGTTGTTAGATGACTGGATGTTGTAATGCTCCTTTGGGTGTGTGTTGGGTGCTGTAACTTTTTGTCTTTTGGCGTCTTTACTTTAGTTATTTGAATAAATTTTGATGGGACGGGCACCACCGAGTGTTTCCCCCCTACTTTGCAGACTTTAAAAAAAGGGATTTTATCACTTGTGCCCCTCCGAGATGTTGCAATATCAGTTATGCCCCTATCTTTTTGGTAATATCAGTTGTGCCCCTCAAAACTTGCTCCGTCATCAGTTGTGCCCTTCCGTCAGATTGACCGTCAAAAATTAAAATAACCATGGTTTATTCAAACCATGGTGTGGTTAAGAAGGGTATTATGGTCCCCTGCCCCCTCTCCTCCGTTTTGTCCTCGCCGAGCCCAATCATTGGCTTCTTCACGGCGCTGCTGCAATCGGAGTACATAGTCCTTGATCGGACTCTTCTGGAAACCTGATCACAACCTCAAATTGGCAGACGATCACGAAGAACCGAACGGATCTGCTGTCCGTCCAGTTGATCTAATTAGAAGGGGCGATTGGGCTACCTCATGCTGTGATTGGCGGTAGCCAACTGCAATGGCGAGGATCCGAAGCGGATCGGGAGGAATTCCTTTAGAAACGGTAGCGTCAGAGATCGAAAGCTCCCACGAGCCGCCAAAATCTTGCTCCCACGAGACCGCAGGAATCACTGCCGTCTCTCGCAACGTTACGCGTACATTCCTTCTTGCAGCAAAAAACAGAACACCAAGAGCCAAAAACTGTACATAGTATACAAAGATCAACTTCGTCGTCATGAAATCGCGATCTAAACACAATCAATCGTGAAGTCTGTCAAGCCACAAAATCAATAGAAGGGTTATCGGTTGACCATTCCTTCGGCTTTTCACAGGAGGCTAGATCTTCCAGTATAGAAACAACTTCAGCTGTCTCGTCCACGTAGTAATGCGCCTTGCTGGGTTTGCGACCAACAGTGCATGTGAACACCTCGGGAGGCGATGGGAATGTGGAACTCGATGACAAGGAGTCGATGCTTTCGAACTCGATGACAAGGAATGGGATATTGCAACATCTTAGTTTTCCTCAATATCTAATGTTATTACATGAATTTGAACTAAATTTCCGATGAAGTACAAGTTCTGTTGACACACGAAACATACAACAAATAATTCTACAAAAAAACGCGCATCAATAGAGATATTCTGGATCTCAATCCCTTGCTTGATGCTGCAGCGGGACGACTTCGGGGAGGGGAGGGGAGGGGGCGGCGGCGGGGAGGGGAGGGGGCGGCGCCGGGGAGGGGAGGGGGCACAGGGGGCGGTGTCGGGGAGGGGAGGGGGGGGCGCCGGGGAGGGGAGGGGGCGCAGGGGGCGGTGCCGGGGAGGGGAGGGGGCGGCGCCGGGGAGGAGAGGGGGCGGCGGGCTGGAAGGAGGTGCGGGGGGGAGGAGGTGCGGCGCCGGGGAGGGGAGGGGCTGCGGGGAGCTCGGGGCGGAGAGGGAGGAGGAGGAGGTCGGAGGAGGAGGAAGAAGAAGAGGTTGGGGAAGAGGAGGAAGAAATGACCATATAACCTTAAAAAAAAAATAATTCCGCTTATGTCCTCAAAGTTAACGTCCGTTTGCACTGTAGATGGACGGTCACTAACCCGAGGGGCACAAGTGATAAAATAGCAAGTTTTGAGGGGCACAACTGATATTACCAAAAAGATAGGGGCATAACTGATATTGCAACATCTCGGAGGGGCACAAGTGATAAAATCCCTTAAAAAAAGGGATGGTTTTACGAGCAGTCGTGATGGTTTTATGAGCAGTCCTTGCCCCCGGGAAAGGAGTTCCCACAATGACCTGGATTCATTGAGTGTATCCTTGGAGTGGGGTTCCCATGTGAATCTTGTTTCTTTGATTTGTGTTTCTATGGCTGGAAGTGCTTTGCGTTCTGGTTGGCGGAATAGCGCTAGCTGATTTCCAACCTTCAACGCTCCTCCTTGTAAAGAAGGGCTTGCTTCATCATCACTGTTCTGTATGCTTAGGTAGCACCGTGCTGCCGATAAAAGTGTTTGGAATTTCCTGATCTGGTGGATTGCCACCTGTATTGAAGACTTGAGTCGACTAGGGAGGCTCGATTTTCTTGTGTTTTCATTCACTTGAGAGTATCCTGCCAAAGCACATGGATCTGTCGTTTCTGGATGCTTATCGAGATCTCTTAGTGACATGGGTTTGGATGGATGGGGCTAACCACACCACATTAACTTTCTAAATAGCACTTGTGTGTTCATGTGCTAGGCCTTCATTCACAGAGGGTACCATAGCGTAAATATCACTTTTGTGCTTATAGGCTTCTGTTTGTGCTTGTGTGAATTACGGTAAGAGGGTTTCTACTTGTATGCCTTTGGAAACAAATATGCTCTTCACAATGAAATGAGCTACAAGTATGCTTTCTGACAAAACCCTACTATTATGCTTCTGTGCCTTTTGTATCTACCTAGATAGCACTTCCAAAGTTTCCTTCTCACTTTTTAGCAAAGATCTAGATAGTTGTCCTTTTTATTATCAAAATTGCATATTCTTGCTCCAATGTACACTAATATGTCCTAAGGCAAATCATCTGGTTGTTATTTTACTGCCTTTTAATCATCTCTATTTTGGATGTGTATGCATGAATCATTTTTAGGACCCCCTTTCTAAAGATCGATGTTATTAGTGACTGTGTTTTATAGCTCTTTTGCACATAGGCACTTCAACTCCTTTTGCTTGATTTTCTTAAGATATTTATTGAATTAATCATAACTAAATTAATAGGTAGCTAGTTTGAATAGTAAAAATAAGAGTTTGTGTGTGCATGTGAACGAATGTGTCTGTAAGTGTGGATTTACATCCTCAAGCCCGGGGTCTTAACTTTTTCACAATGGGTCCCCCATTGACTTCAATTTTACTAATAAATAAATCAACTTCGTTCAAATCCATATTATGACTAGCATTTGTTGCTGTAGAATAAATCAATTTTAAAATTGGATAAAAGGCTCAATCAGGCATGAGTTTCGGTATCATAAGTGTTTCTTCGTAGTAACGCTCACGAATTTGATCATTTACTCTTCGGTTTTTGAAAAAATACATGTATATGTTGAGTTAAAACTTTGACTTGTATGCCCGGTCTATTCAAGTTAAGAGCTTGTATGCGTCAAAAACTTGCTTGTGTAGTTGTATGTCCGTGAGAGTGAATGTATGGATGCAGGAGATTGTGTGTATGTTATTCATTGAGAGGGAGAGGGAGATGGAGAAGTCCAACTTATTGTGTTCTTCGCTTGGCATTTCGTTCCGAATGAGTTGGAACCTGTATTGGTGGTTTCGATGCATGTTGTAGGTGATAAACCTTTGAGATGGTTCAGATGTATGTATTGTAAGGCTCATAGATCTTTTTTTCTAATGCTGATCTTCGAGGTGGGTGTACTGTGAGGCTCATCGATCCTTTTTTTCAAATAACGACCTTTGAGGTGGTATGGTAGACTCATTAATCCTTTTGCAGACATTTAAGATGGTTTTGGTGGATGTTGTATTAATGAGATGGTAGACTCATTGGTCCTATTGGGATGAAAGAGTTCTCTTTGAATTAGCTGAATCTTGGCTACTCATCAAATGGTATAGAGGTGCCATCTTATTTTGACAATAAGTTTGACTTGATGTGCATTCAAGCATATATAATAGCACATATTGTCTGTGTGTATGTGTATATATGTGGGGAAAATGAGGCTGCTCTATGGGGCAGCCAACGGGCTTCCCCAGCCTCATTTCCCCCTCCATTTTTTTAGAAAATAAAAAATTGTATTTTCATTACTATGCCATCCTAATATGGCATTTGAATTTCATCAGAAACAGAGACTCATGTCCTCCATCTGGCAAGAAATTTTAACGGTCTTAGGATTGTTGTAATCAGCTTGTTCTGGACGAAGGGCATATGAGTCTATTTATGACAAAATTGGAATTTCATATTAGAGAGATATAATGATGCAAATACATGTTTTTATTTTCTAAAAAAATGTGGTGGGAGCAGCCCATTGAATGCTCCCAGGGAGTAGCCCCATTTCCCCACACACATATGTACTCTGTTTATATATATATATATGTACTCGTTGTGGGTTTAATTAACTTAATTACATAAAAATGTTTCATTTGTGATTAAATATATAGATGGTGGTCTTACACTATATGAATTATTTGTCTATTTGGAATATTTGATAATTGTTGTTTCTAACAAGTATTACAAGTGAATGACTCCGAAAAAGGATGGCACGGAGACATTGGATAAGAAGTATTTAACAATATATATTCCAAATAATTCTTAGGCATTAATATTATGTTTAAAGGTGAGTAATATTTTTAAATGATTGTTTTATAATCTTGCTAGCTTTAAAATAACTCTGTGCTACTTAAAATATTATAGTAAATGACACCAACATATAGACTTTGGTACGGTTCTTCCCCCTTGTTAATATACTTGAACTACCAACTTTTAATTTTAAAATGAGATGTTGCACAAAGTATCTTAAAATGGAGAGACAACATACATTAGTATGGATGTACATTCCAAGATATATATTGGAGAGACAACCATTAAATTGCAGGTTATGAGTATAATTGGTGACCTAAAGGCAGATGATCTTGTTTCCAATACAGATGCTCCAAATGAAGGATGTTATATAGGAGTTGGTAGAGTAAAACTAATATGGATACGAGACCCTCATTCAACATGATCATCTTCTTCTTGATATAGTTAACATTGACAATAATTAAAAATTCATGCATTTCATGGTTAGGTTTTTTTGCATATATGCTCGAGAGAATGTGAAGACATTCTGAAATGGATGAGAGTTCAAATCAAGATATCAAGAATTTATTACTTTTCTACTTTACAACTTCCACACAATCATTTTCTAAAAAACATCCAACTTTTTTAGAAAAATATGCTTTAGTACAGTGAATCACTTTCTCTTAGATAAGCACAAGTAAAGAGTGAAACGAGAGAGGGATACCTAGTAAATTATTCTGTCTATTTGTATCTACAATAAGGGTGAAATGTTGACTGACCCCTCCACTTGAACGGGTAGGAAGTGTTTGTTTTCTAACGAAATTCGAATGGGAACATGTTGTCATCTACTGAACTAAATCCTCCATGTGTTATTAAAAAATAAAAGATGAAGATAGCCAAGCTGACTCCTCCATAGATTAGCCCTGCTTAATCCATAATTTATACATGTTTATATATGATTACATTTATGCATGATATTAAATTTCTTGCCATCCTGATGTCATTCGAGGATTATGTGTTAGGATCGTGAAATTTTGTATTGCTATGTACTCCATCTACATCATGCATCCATGGGACCTAGCATTTTGTTGAGATGTTCCATTTGCTCTTGTAGTTCATTGTTAACTAATACATGTGTTATTAAAAATTATGAATATGATTTATTAAAATGAACTTGTTTTTCAACGAATAATAAAAGAAAATAATAATTTTTTAAAATAAGTCAACTATCTTATGGATACAAGCTATAATCTAATGAAATGCATATCTTTATAGGGGATTTTATGTACATTTGTTGAGTTTTTTAGGATTTTCAGAACTTTATACCTAACCATTCTGCAAAATCCACGAGTATTAATTAAATTATTGCAGTACGATGTTTAATACTTAGTTCACCTGAAATAAAATAGATAGAATATATAGGGGGCCTTTCATATGAGACGTGGTCCTTCCATCCCTAAGGAAGGCCAATGATCTGGACCATCGGATTCAAATCCAACGGCAACTTCAATTTTGTTGCCCAAAAGGGCATTTTGGTCATCAACTTTCGCATTAATTATGCATGCCAATAAATATTCCGAAATTCTAAATTTAGCTATTTTTATTTTTGGTATTTTTTGCATTACCATGTTTAAAATATATCCAGTTTTATTCTGGACGACATTACGTAGGGCAATGTTTGTATCTTAATGTCTTTTTTTGTAGAATCTGGTGTTCCTTTTGTAACGAGTGTATGTTTTTTGTATTTACTGTGTTTCTTTCAAAATTAATCAGCCATTTGTAAATTATGTATGGTTATTTGTAGAATACAATTCATATTACCAATTAATGCATAGTTATTTGTATTGATTGTATGGTTCTTTGTATAATAGAATTTTTATGGTTATTTGTAAAAATGCAGTAGTCATTCACGTTTAATGGATGAGTAAAATATCACTGAAATATGTATAACACACATTAAAATGTATAATGCATATCCAAAATGTGGAATACACATAAAATATACAATACGCATAAAAAACAACAACTGTCATTTTGCACTCAATTGATACGTACAAATACATATCAAATATCTCTAATACACTTCAAAATTGTATAATACACATAAAGAAGTGTATAATGCACATCAATATTGTATTTTCGTGTCGACGAGATCTCGCGTGCTGCGTCCATTCCTCCTCTCGTGTTCCCCTGTGCTGCTCTCCAACGCCGCCGCGTGCATCGTACAATCCGACGTACGATCTCGCTCGATCCCGCCAATAAGATGTCCATCGCACGATCCAACGCAATACCCGTCCTCGTCTTTGCTCTGTCATCGTCTGTGTCATCGTCGACGATGTCCTCCTCGTTGCAATCGTCTGTGTCATCCAGCCCTTGCGCGAGCCACGTCGTCGAAGTCCATACTTCTCCTGAAATAAAATGCGAGCAACAGAAGACGAAACCCCAACAACCACATGCATGCTAACAAGTTCTATGATAAGAAAACCTATGGTACTATAACTTCAAATTCAAGATTTATAATTGGAACCGATCATTGATGTAGGTACGTTCTTGCCTCACCAAACCCACCTATTGCAAGTTGCTTATTATCTATCTCAACTAAACACATTGACCACGCTTTCCAGAGCAAAAAAAATAGAGATGGGCGATGAATACCTGCATCCTTGCAGTAATCCTGATGCGCTCCATCGGCGCACATACAGAGGAAACTAGAGTCTTTCGTGGACATGCATCGGCCACCGCTTTTCTCGCAATTCCCACACGGCTCCTGCGGATGATCCCATGTCAGCTGAAACCCCTTCTTAATGATTTCCTCGAATCCGGTACTCACAGCATCTCGCAATTCCCACACGGCTCCTGCTCACCCGTCCGCACGTCGTCGCCGCCTACCCATTGGAGAGGAAGGGGCGGCGTCCCCTTTAATTTCAACGAATAATTCCCGTTTTGGAGGGATCAACCCTAGCCCTCAATTAATGTGACGTTAATTACATGCTATATTTAGATAATGCATAAAGACCAAAATGGGTTTTTGCTTAATTTATAAAAAAAATTAACATGCCATTAATGACAACCGCACGGTTAAAGACGGATGGCTGAGATTGTTGGCCTTCCATATGGATGGAAGGACCATGTCTCATTTGAAAGATATCCAGAATATATATATATATATATATATGGATAAGAAATTTTATATAACAATTAAGCATATTCGACTATTGGATAGTTGTACATCTCTTCTCACGTAGTCGGGTGATTGCAAGAGGTATTGGAAAATTAAGAACATATAAAATTTTCTACCTTTCTAGTTTAGAAAATTTCTCTTTGTAAGACTTTAATATGTGATGTTTGGGACTAGTTGACCATCTTCGTAATCATCGTGGCTTTTCCAAGCGGAAGAGGAAACATGTCAAGGAATGACAACCCCTCGCACAGTGTTATATAGGTAATTTTAATGGTCTTAAATTTGTTATAATCGGCATGTTCTGGATGGAGGACACATGACTCTCTGTTTCTGGTAAAATTTGAATGACATATTAAAGGGATATAGTTATGAAAATTTAAAGTGGTATTTTTAAAATAAAAAATAAAAAATTTGCAACAAGTGAACATGAAGTATGTATGGTGACCTACTTCATGAAGTAGGTTCCCTTTCCTCTCTCTATGTGTGTGTGTGTATTATGATGAAAATGTTTAGCAATTGCTCATACGGTATCTATTTGTGTGGTTACAATAGGTTCTTGGTAGCATCCGCAACAATGAGCAACTCCTAGTTAGAACTGTTCTAGTGGCAGTTGCACCGTTAGGGTGTGTACATTTTTTGTTGTATTTTACTATTCTATTACTTTCATGCTTTCACTTTTGTATATCTTTTGAGATATATGTATGTATGTTTGTATGTATGTACGTATGTATGTATGAACATTTTTTGACACATCTTACAACATCTGGGCACATGGACATTGTATGTGAACACTTTTGTTGAATGGAAACAATGCAAATCTATTTAGTTGTGTTTTTTTCTTGAGCTTGTGTTGTGAATGTGGAACTATGTATGCGGAACGGCTTACCGGGTATCTAGATCGTAGGGGTAGCATGATGGGGTGTGCTCTTGTGGGCGATGTAGCCATTGCTGGTGATTGGGTCTCCGCACTCGTATATCCTTTCCCCTCCTTGCTCGTAAGTGCCACCGCTTCTTCGTCTCCAATCGCATTCGCCATTGCAACAAAGTCACTCATTGTCGTTGTAGGAGATCGACTGCCTATGAGTACACAAGGATATGTCACTTAGGGACTCCCCAACCCTCGAAGGTCCAAGCACTATGCCCTCTCTGCCAAGCGATGGCATGCTATCGTTCTTGCCTCTCGCTGGCCTTGGTTGTCCATTCGAGAGCAAGCGCTATCACATGCATCACTACTGGTACAAGTGCGGCCCTAGCACCTTTGAGTCTAACCACTGTCATTGAGGAGCTTTGAACGATAAGGGGAGAGAGGACAAGAAAGGATTGTTGGATCATTCCTGAGGTTAGATTAGCTCAAGAAGATTAAGTCTAATTGAGTCAAATTCATGGCAAGGGTTGTTGTGTATGAATGTGCAACTTTGTTGGGGTTATAGGATATTTACAAAACCACATGAGCGAGCAGATAATGACAAAGTTTATAACATCTTTGTGTTCAAATCCCTAAATATTATTACTATATATAATAATAATATGAGGACGGAAGGGTATTCTGTGTAACAACCAAGTTAGCTGTTACATAGAGTATTTTCTCCTATTTTTTAATTTTTTTGGGAAAATCCAGCATGTATTTTCATTACTATATCCCTCTGATACATCATTCCAATTTTGTCAGAAATAGAGACTCCTATGCCCTCCATCAAGAACAGGTCGATAACAACAAATTTAAGATCGTTAAAACTACGTGTTCTAGATGGAGCGAATAAGAGTCTCTGTTTCTGACTAAATTGGAATGACATATTAGAGGGATATAGTGATAAAAATACATAATATAATTTTCCAAAAAACCAAAAAATTAGGGGAATATGTTCCATGTACACAGAACATCTTCCCTTTCTTCTATCAATAATATTATTTTTACCTATATATTCAAATTCAAATAAGGTGTTTTTTTTGCTTTAACTATATCCATAATCATATTTGGTTTTCTATAACTGATTTCTAAATTCAATTCATATTCTATTTGAATGCGGATATTAGTAGTCAGTGGTTTTCAATATGGTAAATATGTATTTCGATATATCCTTGTTTGTTTTCATCCCTCCTACATAATCATATTTGGTTTTTTTTGCTTCCCATACTTCTTTCCCATCGTTCACCTTCCGCAGTATGCTCCTCTCCTCTGTTCTTGATCTTGGCAGTGTCCCTTCGTAGACTTTTGCCCTCACCACCTTCGTCCATCGTACTCCCAGCAGCTGAGCCAACGCACAAGCTAGCCACCGCCTCAGTCACAGAAATCCTCGGCTTGCTTGCGCTCCGACGAAGCTCGCACCTTCCCGCCTCGCTGATGTCATGCATCTGACCGCCTTTGCAAGTGGAGCGCCTTAGCCTGCTCGCTACTTCGCCATCCAGCGCAGCCCTGCTCTGAGCACCTCCCTCGTAGCCAAGTTCCTCCCTCAACCTCGGCTAGCGCTAGCTTTCCCCCACGACCGCTCGATAGCCATCGTTCAGCTCCACAGTTCGTTTGGTTGCAGGGTTGGGCATGGTTGGGTTGGGTTGGGGTACCCCTGCGAATAGTAAACTATGAGGAGGATTGAGAGGGTTGGAAGGAGGGCTACCTCAGGTTGGGTCAACCCAATCCTTCCCAACCTTGCAACCAAACGAACCCTAAAGGTTCGGGCAGGCTCGAGCCATGGTGCCTCGGGGCCTCAGCCTCGGTACCAGAGCTCCATCCGAACCACCAGGTGCACGTGAATTACACGTGCACAAGGAGAAATTACTAGGACTGGCTATCGAGCCAAACGAGCCGAGCCAGCCCTTGGCTTGGGCCCGAGCTCGATAAGCCCAGCTGGGCTCAGGCTCGAGCTCGTTCGAGCCCAACCGAACCGGCTCGAGCTCGAGCTCGATGAGCTCGACCCTTATCGAGCTGGCTCGGGCTCGATAAGGCTCGAGTCCCAGTCTGAGCTTGAGCCCAAGTTGAGCTCCATAAGGAAAATGGGTAATTTTTGGTGGAAAAGTGTTTTGTGTGGGTTCGAACTCGAGACCTACTTTATCAAAGATTATGTTCCTTAGCAATAGGCCACTATCCAAGTTGTGTATAAAATCTTAATTATAATATATATTGTAACATTATTATTTGCTTATAAAAAAATGACTAATTTTCTAATACGTGTGTAGGGGGCAAATGTGTGGGCGTGAATGGGATATGAGAATTGGTCATGACTCGTGACTCGTGGGAGGGTTAAAGTTAGTGGTGGGAAAATTGTAAAGAGCTAATTTTATTTTGTTTGTATTATATATAAATAATATATGCATATATATTTCTTATCGAACCCCTTATTGAGTTATCGAGCCGAGCGAGGCTTGGCTCGAGCTCGGCTCGTTAAGCTATCGAGCTCGAAATTCTAGTTCGGACTCGGCTCAATAGACTAATGAGCCGGGCTCACGAGCCCTTATCGAACCGAGTCCGAGCTTGGCTCATCGAGCTGCGACTCAATAACCAGCCCGAGAAATTACAGTGAGGTCCTCTCATCTCTAGCAAATAACGTCGAAGCCCCCTCCGGCTGAGATCACGTGCGCGACACGCCCACCCCTTTGCAAGTTTCATACAACCCCCACGGATGTTGGTAATTTCACTTAGGACGTTGTTAGCTTACTTTTAGTTATTCATTTTTTTATGTCTTGCATTCAGATCCCTCACTTTGTGTCTTAATTTCATCAATAATTTTGCATCATATTTTAAATTTAAAAAGTTGCACTTTGTAGAATAATTAAGTGATCTTGTGGATGACTTATTTCATTTTTGTGAGGCATTGTTTGATTCATTAATATTTATTGTTGTGAAAATTACATATTTTACTCTACAATTATGAAAATTGATACTATTTCAACCGTTGTCTAGAAATTCCCAAAAATTCACATTATGTAGAATTACTTGTATTTTAATTTGTGCCAAAAAATCATCTCATTTGCACGCATATATCTAAGCCAGAATAAATTATTTTGCGATCTGAGTAAATGATTCTTAATTGACTGTACATTTAGTATTTTAAAGAAATAAAAGTTGTATGAATACCTCTCATATAGACCTATATAGGATAATTTCATCTCAAAATATGTTTAGTATTTATTAAAATTAGTTTCCTCAAAATCACATAATGTGCATATTTGATTTCTAAAAAATTCATCATGCAATCAAAAATTTCAAAAAAAATCAAAATTTCTTAATTTCATCATTTTTAACATTTTGGCCATGTTTTAGAATTTTTGGACACCAATTGACTGAAATTTACATTTTTGTCCCAAACTTTGCCAAAGATGTATATTCATCATTAATGGCATAAAAAATATCAAAAAAGTCTGCTTTTGAAAACCTTACATTAAGTTTGATAATTTGAACTACAAGTTGTTCCTTTGCCTCATCAAGTCAACTCAAGAGCTTTTCCATGTTAAATAAACACATAGCTGTGCATTGCTAAATTGTTTATATTATTTATTCGTGTAGTTAATTTTTTATTGATTCCTAAGTGTCTGACTACAACATAAAAATGATAAATTAATTAACGTATTTTTGTGATCGTCAGTCTCCATGCTCGTACATCCCTTCCCCTCCTTGCCCGTAAGTGCCATTGCTTCTTCGTCTTCAGCCGCAACAACATATGCGACAAAGTCACTTATTGTCGTTTCTGTAGGAGATCTGTCGCCTATGAGTACTCAAAGATCTATTGCTTAGGGACTCTCCAGCCCTCGAAGTCGCTGGCACTCTGCCCTCTCTGCCATGTGATGACATGCTAGCGTTCTCGCCTCTCGCTGACGTCGGTCGTCCATCCGAGAGCAAGCGCTATCACACACATCTCCACTATTGCAACCCTATCACCTTTGAGTCTAACCACTGCCATTGATGAGCCTTCGTAGGATAAGGGAGAGAGGACAAAAGGGTTTGTCGGATCATTCTTGATACTTGATTAACTCAAGAAGGTTAACTCAAAACGAGTCAAATTCATGGCAAGGGTTGTGGTGTATGCTTGGGCAACTTTGAATGGGTTATAGGATAATTATAAAGAACACATGAGCGAGTGGGTAATTAACAAAATTTATAACATTCTTTGTATAAAATACCCAAATATTATTACTATATATAATAATGTTTTTACCCATATTTTCAAATTCAAATACCACATATATTTTGCTTTAACTATACCATAATCATATTCAGGTTTTTATCTGAATTCAACTCATATTCTATTTGAATGTGGATATTAAACACTCGATATTTTTAAAATATGGTAAACAAATATTTGGATATATCCTTATTTGTTTTCTTCTCTACGTAATTATCAAGGAGATGATGTACATACAAAGATGTATGCATTCTATGATATTGCAAAGATATCAACATGTACACATAAGACACCGGGAAGTATGATTTCAATCGGTGGTCATCTTGTTTTCTAAATATGATATGATTCAAGGATAACAATATACTTTTGGAAAGAATGTGATTGATATTGTCTTCTTATGATCAATCTAAATATGTTCTGTTTAACCTTGAAAGGAAATAGAAATGTCAGAATACGTATTTCGGGTTATTTAGGTCTTCCAATATTTAGGATGTAATAGTATGGAGAGTACTCAAAGTTGGTGATACCGTAATAGATCATATTCTATGATGTTCCATTCCAAGGGAATGAAGTAACATGATGATTTTAATGGCTTTTCTTAGATATACGATGGATGGGGTTTGATTGGATTAAATCTCGCTTCATTAAACCTAATCAAGTTACAATTAATTTTAAAATTACCTTGTTACGTGGATCACGTTAGCGATCATTTTCCCTAATATCGGAATCAATTTGATATTAAACCACAATACATGGATATACTGTCTTCTTATTAATTTCTTCAAGTATTTGTATTTGCTGCGGAGACTGGATATTCAACATGATCGAGACATCCTTATCCACGGATATCACTATCCAAGTATCACGAGTCGGGACAGTTGGATTGATATATCTAGATGTCATCATAGCATGAACACACTCTTTGATTTGTATTCATGAGAGGCTATCGCGAGTGTGTATCAAAGGATGGATTATGTGAGATGTAAGGATCACTGACAAGGATATCCTACAAGTCATCAAAGGATGGATTGTATTCAATCGAGTTTATTAGAAATTCTATAGATTATACATTGTATTGTCTTCTATGAATTGACATTATCTTGTTGTCTTGTAAATATTTTATGGAAAATTATGATTTTCCTAGCAAATGGTATACATGTTAGTTTTTGCATCCTTTATTCATGCTAAATTCCACAATTTGTGACTACTGTATTTGTATACCTAATAATTTTGCACAAGGTCTTTTATATGTTAAAAAATGTATAATGTATCTTTTATGTTGTCCAAACGATTATATATCATAACTAAAAATTCAGTGCTAATATATAATTTAGTATCATATGGAAAAAAATAAGGATGCCTCTACCTCATTTTTCGATGTTTTTTCTCAAAAATAAAGTCATCCATTTTCTTTAATATATCCCTCGAATATATCATTTTGATTTCGTTAGAAACAGAGACTCTTATACCTTCCATCTGGAACAATTAATTTTAACAGTCTTAGAATTGTTATAATCAACCTGTTCTAGATGAAGGGCATATAAGTCTCTATTTCTGACGAATTGGAATGACATATTAGAGGGATATAGTGATGAAAATGCATGGCTTTATTTTTTAAAAATAAAAAATGCTAGAAAATGGGGTGGGGGCAGCCCCATTAATGCTTCCCCCACACACACATGGGAAAAATGAGACCGCCCCCTGAGGGAGCTAACTTGACTCCACCCGCTCCATTTTCCCATACTTCTTTATTTTTTAAAAAATACTTCCATAGATTTTCATTATTATATCCCTATATTATATGTCATTTAAATTTCACACGAAATAAAGACTCATACGATCTCCATCCAGATGAGGTCAATTTCAACAATTCCGCTAACGTTAAAAAATGACTGTCTAGATGGAGGATGTAGGAGTCTCTGTTTCTTACGAAACTTGAATGACGTAATATAGAGATATAGTGATGAATTTCTACTAGTTTATTTTTTTTTCAAAAAGATAAAAAATAGGAAAAATGGGACGTGAGAGCCAAGTTAACTCCCCTGAGGGGGTGGCCACATTTTCCCCTATATATAGGGAGATATGGGGCTACTCTCGTCCCATTTCCCCCCTCATTTGTTTATTTTCTTGAAAAATAAAGTATGTATTTTAGTTACTATATCACCTTAATATGCCATTCAAATTTCATCAAAAACAAAGACTCTCATACCCTCCATAGAATATGTAATTTTAACGATATTAGATTTGCTATAATCGACCTATTCTGGATGGATGCCATAAGAATCTCTGTTTTTAATAAAATTTAAGTAACGTATTAGAGAGATATAATGATGAATATATGTATTTTTTATTTTAAAAATGAGATAAAAATGGAGCTGGAGCATCCGGTTTTTCCTATATATAAAATGTTTGCAATCGTATGCTGATAAATATATGGTTAATTTTTTATTTAATACAAATAAAATATTTTTATCTGTCTTCTAATGGATATAACGAATACATATGCCATCGTTTGTGAATTTCTAGTTATTAGGAGTCTAGATTAATATAACATCTTATCTAGATCGTGTGAATTTAACTAGGTTTGAATATGACTAAAAGAATACCTTATATTTCAAGGAATCAAGAGTCGATTCTAGTGATACGAGATTGCTTCTACCATGGATCTATCTTTTACATAATCTCAAGTGTCCAGAAGAAGAGAAAACTGAACACACTATGAGTATTCGATGTCCATGATCCAAGTTTGCGATGCCAAATTTAGGAGTACATAATTAATGAGAGGGATGAGAATCAACGTGCATATATCGAAAGTAAACAAGTCTCCATGATCCAACATGGTAGGATCCATGATACTTTTGTACGCTTTCTTTACCGTGAACTAACCATTCAACCAATACCAGTAATCTTTGCACTCACAAGGCCCCACGATGGGACCAAGTTCCTCTATCGATTTCAAAAACTCCCAAGGTCTCTGCTCGAAGAAAGAAAAATGAAAAGTGGGGAGCCAAGTCCAATCGGATCATGCCTTATTTTCTAGCATATCCCTACTACCAGCCAAGGTGAGTAATACCACATGACCAATCATTATAAAGAAGTTGATCGACATTATCTTTCAGAGTTTCCAACAGCTACTCGCGAAAATCATCAACATCGATTTCATGCTTCCTGATTTTAAAAATATCCATCATGATTTGAAATATTCTCCGGTTAAAGACGTGCTATCTTGTTCGCCATATTTTTCAGTAAAATATCTGCACGATGCTTGCATCAAAGGTTTTTATAGTTGAAGATTTTCGAAAATTGGAAAAAGAAAATTAAGCATTTTTATATCATATTGGAAATGATTCATGCTCATCTCACAACATATGAACAATGTTGTACATATATAATGAGCCAAACTTGACATAGTGATAATGTGATAAATAAAAAAAGAGAAAATTAGGTGCAATAGATTTTGATTAAGGATATCTATTAATTGTGCTAAATGATTAGGGGCATGAGGAATCTAGAAATTCAAAAAATCAAGGAAATCCATTTGAATTTTCTACTAAAACTTGGTAGCAAAACAACACACAGCCTCATATTTTTAGAAGTTCGAATTCCTCCGATCTAGACAATCTCAGCCGTCTGATGTACTTGGCAGGAAAAATCGCCACGTGTCCACGGATAAGAACCAGGTCCACATATCCCCCACCCCGTTCTTTCCGATCACATGTTCCCTCGGATCATTTTAACGACCCACTCAACCTCCTCTCTTCCATCACAGGACACATTCTCCACGATTATTACGAAAATACCCCCATCCTCCTCTACAAATAGCTCCTCCACCTCGGGCTTCTCTTCTCTTTCCCCTCCCTCGTCCGGATCTCTCCCTTCCTTCCACCGTTAGGGTTTTACTGAAAGGCCCCATTTTCAAAATCTTTCCCTCTCTAACCCCTCCCAACGACCTCCCATTTTCGAATCTCAGCCGTCTTTCGCCCCTCGTCCCGCCGATCGTCGCGATTCCGCTGCAGATGTGATCTCTCCTTAGGGTTTCTCCGATCCAGAAAGCCTAATTCCCGCGATCCGTCATCGATCCGAACCCAGGAGCTCGGCTTTGAGGCGCTGGTGATGCGCGGCTGAAATCTAGGGCTTTCGATGGAGTGTGTGGTGTGGTGAGATCATGGATGCAGTGATATGATCGGGTTTGTATGGACGTGCGCGATGTCCGTCAACAGAGTGAACGGGATGACGAGAAGCACAAGGCATCTTCCGGCAGCGATGGCTTTGGCTTCGCGATATCGAGAATTGCGGTGGCGCAGCTTTGCGAGTCGGTGGGATTCCAGAGCGTGCAGGGCTCTGCTCTTGACGTGTTGTCGGATGTTGCCGTGCGGTATATGTACAATGTAGGGAGATCGGCGCAGTTCTTTGCGAACTTGTCCGGGAGGACGGAGGGCAACACGGTTGACATTATCCAGGCATTGGGTGATCTTGGATCTGTTCAGGGTTTTGCCGGTGCAGTGGATGTTCATCGATGCGTTGTTGCTTCCGGTGCTCTACGGGATATAGGGTACTACCTGAGCACTGCCGAGGAGGTCCCGTTTGTAAGACGCGTGTTGAATTTCCCGATTGCGGGCAGTAGAAAAGCAATTCAGAGTTTTGCTCAGAGTGATGAGGCTCCCCCGGGTGGACATATACCTAACTGGCTACCAGTACTTCCTGACCGCAGCACATATGATCGTTCGTTAGTTGAGAATGTCAGGATGGATGCTCCAAAAGTAGAGAGGGATGAACGGGTGGGACAGCAGAGGAAAGTGGCCCCATCAGTGCTGGCTTTGAAAAAATTCTTGGCCGGAAACAGAAGCGATGTTGGTGTCTCTACGGACGAAGGTGATTTTGTGAAGGAGAGACAAGCTGCAGCAGAGGGAAACCCATTTCTTGCTCCTCCACTACCGTATGGGGCAAAAGAAGTTTCACGGGTGGATTTCAAGCCCGTGGTTGCACTTGGTAAGGAAGTAAAAGATTACCAAGATTTTGCACCACCTACGAATGCGGAGAACGGGGCTTTGGATGGTGCGAATGTTGGGGAAAATGCTTTGCCACGTGTGAGGCCTACTGTTCAATTCAGGTTATGTAACGGCAAGCGAAGTTTAGGTTCTTCATTGCCTGTATGTATTGATGGTACCGAGGAACCTGATTTTAGGGATTTGTGGAATGTGGAGAAGAACGACAAGAAACAGAGAAATCAGCTGGTCCTTCAAAAATCCACAGAGTCTACACGGGAATGTAATATGTTGCAAGATCAGTTGTAATCATGCTCGGTTGAGGCAGAGTTTGTATATTTCTTTTAAATCCATGTGGATGAGACACATGGAGATTGGTGGGGCTAGCTTTCACAAACTCCTCATGATGCATATTTATGGAGTTTCGAGGAATTTGGTATGTATCATTGCATCTGGATGCAGCGGCATCCGTGATCATTCTTTTTTCCTCATGGCACACTTGTTATAATATTTCATTGTGCGATGTGAAATTATGTCGTCCAGCCATGGCAATGCCAATGGCCATTCTTTTTCCAAATATGGACTTAAAGTATGTTTCCGGCAACAAATGCTCCAATTTTGTTTTCCCATTCTGGTAATTATAGTGGGACTTGCCTTTAGATGATTTCCAAGATCTTAACAATTTCTAACATTGTATTATGCTGTTTCTTATTATTGTTCCACTGCTACAAGAATGTAATTGTGTAACATATATGCAATATTCATTATTTGGATGCTGCCTTGATGGTTTTTTCCTGGTTAATTTTCTGGCAGATGGTACTAGTAGGGTGATTTCCTAGATACTGCAATTGCATGCTTCTTGAATATTAATCTCAGACAGTCTGCTTTGCTTGGAATCAACGCTTTTGGTATGATAAGCAGCACCAAGTGTGATACCATTCTATGGTAGTAGGAGCAGATGTTACTTGGATCTGCTGGTGCATCGGATATCGGTTACGCCTCATCAAGTTCTAATGCATTATCGGGTAACGACAGTCATTTGGCAGCATGGGTGTTGGTTTCTGTACATTTCTATTTCACACTTTTGTTGCTAATGCATGGAGTGTGGAGACAGTGCTGTGAACATGCACAAGATTGAAATCAGCATGTCATTGTTCTTGCACTAATTTTTTATCTTCTGTTCAGAATGTTAAAGAATCTAATACAAACATTGAGATGAAGTGGGTGGGTGGGATTGTGTAGGGAAGCAACTCAAGCAAGGACATCTATGCTGATCTTTCATAAATTGCTGGCTGCCTGCCTATGTACCATTACTGTTGTTCACAACTTATTAGAACTGGGAGACCGACTTTGGCATATGAAACCCCTAATCTTGCCCCTGTAATTGGCTATTGCAGGAAGTTTTATGATTGCACATGAAATATGTGATTTAAAAATTGCAAAGCACCATTTTGTACTAGCCTATGGGACCTTAAAATCAGGTATCTGACATTGGTGATAGAAATATTTTGACAATTCACTGCAGGATGCTTTGGTTTGTCTGAAATGAAAAAAATAATGTTCTTGAGTGTGCTTGGTATCGGGGGTTTTGAGAAATCTGCTTCCTCATTTTCTTGGAATGGGAAGAGATTGGGGCGTATAAGACCAGTTGTGAAATTCCATGAGAATCCGAGGTGATCAATTGCATCTACCTAGCCTGACACGGGTCTGTGTTCTTTAAAACCCTCAATTTGTTCTTGAACTATATGCCTTTTTCTGTTGTTTGACCTTCCTCATTTAATGGGAATGTTGCTCGTTTGACTTTCCTCCTTTAGGGAATGGTGTGGGGAACTGTAAAATTGGTGTTGATGAGTTACATGTGTGTCATACTTTTCCATTTGCAAATTAAGGAAGATATGCTGCCAAACATTTCTCCAATATGGATTTTTGTCATTTACATGATACACGGGTAACCTTCTTATGAGCTTGTTAACTATCTGGTTTGGATACTTAATATTTCTTCTTATTATGGCTTGTTCTTATCTTTTGAGAATGCCATCTTAATTATTTGCAATCAGTTGTATTTTAGGCTATGTTTTGATCCGGTTGCATGACTTATTCTTTTATCTGGTTTATTCTTCTGTTTTACACATAAAAAATGTGTAAAGCAGAAGAATAAATGAGTCCATCAAGGTTCAGCTTTGAGTCCATTTCTTTTTACTTTGATTATGGACGAGTTGACAAGTCACATTCAGGATGAGTTACCTTGGTGTATGTTATTTGCTGATGATATTGTGTTGATTGATGAGACTAAAGATGGAGTATTAGATCTTTGCTCGTCAGCGGTTCTATTTGGAGAATGTTAGATCCACGGCCTCGGGCTTCCTTCGTGACTGGACCTCTTTGTAAATTTTTTTAGCACCAGGGGCTACGATCTCCGTTTACCCCCCTTACTTTGTTTTGTAATTTCTCATCTCCCGTTTCCCCTTGTAAGTATCTCTTTCTCTTTTTAATACATTGGGGTGAGCACCTCCGCGTGTGTCCCCCTTTTTTGGAGCTTCAAAAAAAAAAAAAACTAAAGATGGAGTAGATGAGAAGCTTGAGGTTTGGCGACATGCATTGGAGACTAAAGATTTTCGTATAAGTAGGGCTAAGACGACATATATGGAACGCACCTTTGATGGAAGCAATGGTGAAGGAATCGAGGTGAAGATTGGTGACGATAACATTCAGAAGAGAGATTCTTTTAGATATCTGGGATCTATTTTGCAACATGATGGGGAAATTGATGGAGATGTTACTAATAGAATAAATGCAGGTTGGCTAAAGTGGAGAGGAGCCTCCGCTGTTCTCTGTGATAAGAAAATTCCTTTAAAACTTAAAGGAAAGTTTTATAAAGCAGCCGTGAGACCTGCTATGCTTTATGGTTCTGAATGTTGGCCTGTGAACCATAGACATGTGCAGAGAATGGCTGTAGCAGAAATGAAAATGCTAAGATGGATGTGTGGACATACACGTAAAGATCGGATTCGGAATGTTGCAATCAGAAAAAAAGTTGGTGTAGCTCCGATCGAGGATAAGATGCGAGAAAACCGCTTAAGATGGTTTGGTCATTTGCAAAGAAGGTCAACTGATGCACCGGTTAGGAGATGCGAGTGGTGGGATGTTGAGCCGGCTAAGAGAGGGCGAGGACGGCCCAAGAAGTGTTGGAAAGAGACTATACGAAGGGATCTTAGTTTTTTGGATATAAGTCCGAGATTGACCCAAGATAGATATGAATGGAGGCGAAGAATCCATGTAGCCGACCCTACTTAATTGTGGGAAAAGGCTTTGTTGTTGTTGTTGTTGTTGTTGATTCTTCTGTTTTACACATATAACCAACTTTCAAGATTAACGAAGTTGATGTTATAAGTTGGGTTGCATAGGAGTATAAGAAATAAATATAATAAAATTTTCCCATAAGCAATCAAATAAATGACAATACACTCTGGCAGTTGCCATATCGATAGGACATTTGGTACATACTCGGCCATCATACCTCAATGGGTGCGTGTTGGACTTGCATATTAATTTTTTGTGTTGCCAGTTCATCATCAATCTACTTATGTTGCCACTAGGACTTCTAAAAATGGAAATATTATCTTACGAGGCATTTTAAATGATAGGTCAGTACATCTTCTTACATATCCATTACTGTCTGAAATTTCTGGAGGGGAAGATCCATTAACACGATTCTTTTTCCCGAGGAAGCAAGTGTTTGCATTGTCGGAGTATTTTGTGGGAGAGCATGCGTTCTAAGTGCTATATTTGGCAGGGCTTCCATTGGGATTGCCTTTTCTATAGTAGACTGCACTAAAGTTCTAATTTTCCTTTTAGCAGTTGTGAGCTTTTGCTATTTATCTATACCTTTTTGATGCAGTATGAATTTGGAGGAAGAAAATTAAAGGTGAGGAGGGAAGAATCTGGGGCGAGCAGAGGAAACACTTGTCAGTGAGGTAGAGTGGGAGACTTGGGAACAAGAACATAAGATAGGAGAAGAGAAAGGATACAAGGGTTGGGTTGAGCTTTTGAGTGCGCGCTTTTGAATCTGCCAACGACTCGCTCTTCTGAACATTCCGTAGAAGGAAAAAGAGAGAGTGGAAAGGACGGAAAGTGAGGATGACAGCCGGGACTCATGCCTTGTCCTAGCCACCCCCGCTCGATTGGGGGGGGGGTGGGTTGCAGCCATAGGCTGATTACCATAAAATTTATTCATTCAAATTTATATACTATAGAGCTGTTTCCGATCAACCAGCAGACGGGGAAAGATTTAATGTGCTCTGAAAATGACTCCCTATAGTAGAAAAAAGAAACAAATTTAATATAACTAAAATACTATGTCATTCAACAATTTTCTATTAGACTAAAAATAGAAAATATCAATATTTTTTGAAATTCTGGTCTGCATCACTCTTTTAGATGACAATGATTTGAGAAGAGCCTAAGATAAGGACGTTCAAGGATGCATATAAAGAAACACTGGAGAATTAGAAGAGTCCTACATTTAAATTCCATAACATTAATCTAAGTCTATATATAAATGCAATCTGCTGTCACTCCCGACTTGGGAGCACACCTGTTTTTCATGTAAAAAAATCGTCTATATGTGCTATATTTCTAGATTCACTCATCATTTTAGCCAATCACTCAAAATCACCTTATGTACTTGTTATATTTCGATTGTATAATGCCATGACAAGGAAAAAAAGTCCATTAAAGCAAATGTTCACAATTCAGTTAATTAGCTATTGATATAACCCAAACATAAACCAAGCCCTCTTGCATTCAAGGAGGGTTTTTGCATGGATTATGCATCTGATTTAGGTATACTTTAAGCCATTCTAATCAATCAGATATAATGCATATTTATACAACATTGTATATTGTATTTGAAAGATGGCTTAATTGTTCAAATTGACTTTGAAACAGGTCAAATACTTTCTTGATGTTCTATGATTTTATGGGGCATATTCGCATGATTCGTGCGCATGGAGGAATTATTGCCGCTTTTATAGATAACTTTTAAAAGGACACCATTGCCTTCAAATTTGTAACAAATGTCCAATATTCATGGATTTTTGAAACCATATTCTCGTGTCAGCTGTTTTGTATTTTTTTGCTAATTCTCTCAAATATAAATGCTTTGTAGATCTTTAAAATAGATAATTGGAAAATTATTTGGTGCTGAAGTTGAAGCAGCTAGAATTCAAAATGATTCTTTGAAATAACGTGTTTTTTAAATTCCCCAAAATATATAGTAAACATACACAGGAATAAATAGTTATAGTTTGTTGGATGTTCTCAACTATTCTTGGAGTAGCTGTACCCTACTGCCTGCCTATTCATATTTGCTTGTGATTGTGTTGGTTTTATGTTCTTAATCAAGTAGCTTCTTACATGCTGCATCAGGTCTGAGATGCTCTAATGGGAATATTAGTAGATTATGGCCTCAGCATATCACTTAGTTTCATGTGATGAATCTAGGATGGTGCATTTTCTTTCACATATACATGCCATATTTTGTTCCTACAGACTAGATATCAAGGAATTTCTGTGGGACTATTCCAATTTCCACTGTTCTGTTTTTTGTGTGCTAGCTCGACCAGAACCAAGCCTGTCGTTTTTTAGGTTTTTAACCCGAGGTTACAAACTGACATGCCCTTTTGTGCAGTGTAATTTGACCTGGCACTTTTTTGTCTTTGCTTTTGATTATAGTTTCAGTTGATGATGCTTATTCACCCCTTCTTATTGTCTGGATATTTGCTGTGAATGTGTTCTTGGTTTTTCCGTGCAAGGAAATGCGAGCTTTGCACAGAGTTGGAGGAGCTTCTGCCTGAATTGAATAGCCTAGGAAAATACACCATGCAGAAATATCAACTTCTATTTTAAAGCACAGGTAATCATTTTCTTCCCAGAGCAGCATCATTCCTTTATTACATTGTTACTTTTCTTTATGCTCATGAAGATATTCATTTGGGGAGAATGATGGACTTGTTTTATTCTAGGACAGTCTTTACTCTGTCTTTTATCTTCCCTTGCTAAGCAAAAGTTGAGATAGGTACCTTCGATGGTTGGGAGTCCTTTATCTGCTGGACTCCTAGAAGTGAGCTCCAAAGAAGTGTTCATGTCAGTTAAATTTCGTAGCACACGCCCACTCTTCAAAGGTGGAAGAAAGTCTTTTTGGATTCCCCCTCAATTTACCAGTACCATATACCATATACTTGTACTGCTCAAGTCTCTTTGATCGATCAAGACGAATGATTTGATCGATCACGCCAGCCTGCATGTCTGGCTGCCGCTGCTCTAAGGCAACTACTGACGGAGATTGTTCAGCCACCAGTGGTTTCTGTTTCTGCTCAAGGGCAAACTCTATTGGTAATTGCCTCTGCTATTCAGCTACCATTTGCTGTTTTGTTGCTTCTTCTTGGGACATTTGCTGTTGCAAACTCTATTGGTAGTTGCCTCTTCTTCCCATGTATTTGACTTCACATTTCTACGTAAATTGAGCCATGCTTAAAATGCATTGAAATAACCTAGAAAAAGTGAATCTCCAAAAAAAAATAAAAAACACATTTTTTATATTTTTAAGAAAACTCTAAAAATATTAAGTGGATCGGAAACTATTCGTGGATCATAACACTGACCATGGTTGGCACTGTATATGCATAATACATATATGATTTTGCACATACCTTGGTTATATATTTATGATACTTGTAGAAATGTACGACTGCCTTGGGAGTGTGGACTGAAGAATGTCCTCTTGTCTCAATGATGGAGGATTGTATGTATGCCTTTCTACATCGACTTTAGAAGCCTCTCTCTATCAATGGTCAAATTCCAACATTCTTTCCAACTCAGGATGCTGTCTTCCCGAGTTCAATTGTTCCCCATTGAGGAGGACCCTCTTCTCGATGCCTCTAACTTTTCTTTGTACAAATGACGGGCATATGATGAAGGAAGAATAAAGAGGAAGAAAAGAGGAGAATGATGTGCAGAAAGGAACACTGGATTTGCTGTAGGAAATGACTGCACAGTTGCAGAAACAAGTCAGGATTCGAAGCCTGAGACCAATAGCCTGAGACAGAACCAACCAAGGTGATGGTCGAGTTGAACTGCATGTTGAAAAAATGCGCCGTGCTTATAATTTGTTGCGAGGGAGACACACCATTAGATATACTGACCTATAATCCATAACATTTATTCTTTTAAACACTTTATGCTCAACATATATTCTAATAACTTATTCCTCACGCTCCATCATCGTAGTTAGCTTGATACTAGAGCTTCATGTAATTACTCCAAGCTCGTCTTTAAATGGCTTATTTAAATGTCTTATCTGCTCCTCCACATTAATGTGTTCCATTCTTTGTGGTGAAAAGTTTTAATACATGTTCTCATTATGCCATTATAATGTGTATTAAGTTTATTGAATGCAATCTATATATTTGCTTAACAAAGTATGATTCTAAATAAGTTTATAAACAATTCATCTATAAGATTATATTATAAAACAAGATTCAAAATCTAAGATACAAGGAGAAGTACTATGAAACACTTTGTATATATTAATGAGAACAAAAATAATACAACTGTATATCTTCTTATACCATATCCATATCTATTTTATTTTGATATATAATAAAATTTGGGATTTTATCACTTGTGCCCCTCCGAGATCTCACAATATCAGTTATGCCCCTATCTTTTTGGTAATATCAGTTGTGCCCCTCACTTCTTTCTCCGTTATTATTTGTGCCCTTCCGTCAGATTGACCGTCAATGAGTTGACTTAACCATGATTTTTTCAAACCTTGGTGAAGTTAAGAGGGGTATTATTGTCCAGACTCCTATTCTTCCTCCTCTTCCCCCATCTTCTTCTTCCTCCTCCAACCTCCTCCTCCTCCCTCTCTGGCCGGAACTCCTCCCCCGACCCCCTGCTCCGAGCTCCGCCCTAGAAGGATTTGGGCTCGGAAGGGACGGTTGGTGTCGTCGGTTCACAAGGAGAACGAGCTGCGTGGGAAATCTCCGATGGTGAATTGCTCCAAGGTGAATTGATCATTTCGGTCAGTTTTTGTATTAGAGTCCCCAAATTTCAACCGATATAGGCCATTTCGGTCGAATTTCGGTCATCAACCGAAATCGAAATTTGGTCGAATTTCGTCAAAATTTGATGCCATGATCGTAACATAACTTTTATATATGTAAACATGTCTACGACATCTAATTAACATTTTAAATAAGATCAAGACATAATTACTACCTATATTTGTATATATTCATTTGGAACTAGAGATGTAAATGTATATGAATATATATGTATCTAATTCGTCACCATATCCGTTCTATACATATTTTGACATCAATATCTGTATTTGGTTTAAAATGGATACGAATATGATCACTTTCGTATCTGCAAACATTCACATCCATATCTTAATATGTATATCCATTTTCATATATAAATAAAGTTGTATATTTATTTTTAACCATATATAACATAATTGTATATGTTCTTTCATCATATTTGGTATAATTTTAATGATATTAGTACATTTTTTATATTTATATTATGAATATTTCATTTGGTATATCTATATTGAAGCTAATATATGAAGTATATCTAATATTACTTATATGAGAAGTATCCATTTTATACCCATTCTGTTTTTAAAGGATATGGTAATATAGTTTTAATATTTGTCAATATCCATATCCACATCTATATTCGTATTTAAAAACAGATAAGGATATGGTAACATCTATATCTCTATCCGTTCGTTTGCATCACTATTTGGAACCATTTGGTTGCCTTTAATATCTATGTAATATGTTTTAATTATTAATTTAATTATCTTACTTTATACATATATTGATTCACGTTGAAATTAGTTTATATTTCAAAATCGATAAAGACCGCTATATACAACATCTTAATGATTATATCTTTTCAATTCAAAACATATAAACTAGATGTATTATTTGAGACTTGAGGGGGTTAAGCACCCACCCCCTTGTCTCCGTCATTGGCAACAACAAGCTGTACCCTCCTCCTCGTCTTCCTCCACCTCCTCTTCCTCTTGCTGCAATAGGAGGCTAGCAGCAAGCCATCTCCTCGTCTTTCTACATCTCCTCTTTCTCTGAAAGTAGCAGCAAGCCGCTACCTCGTCTTCCTCTTGCAACAGTTGCAAGGGTTATGTAAATTTGCAATTTGATTGAGTTAAAGGCGTGATCGATTCTATCACAGATAATAGACACAACGAATCGAAGTTAGCATAGGGTTATGCCACACCTCTTGATTTCGATTTTGTTTTGAGATGACGGAAAAATGAAATAATTTTGAAATTTCGTCAATTTTGGCTAAAATCGGACTAGATTTGTAAAGGAATGGTCCACTAAATTTGTAAAGGAATGGTCCATTGAGATTTTCGATTTCAGTGGATATCGAAATTAAAATTTCGACGAAATTTAACCGAAATTTCACGAAATTTGAAACACTAGCCATACCTTGATTTGGTTGTAATTATGAATTATCAAGAATTACATACAAAATTACGAAACTATTCCTAATTACGTGTGTAAATATCTTTAAATTCATTTGATAGTTTTCTCAGATTTATTTTTCTTAAATTTCGTAATGTTAATAGTTCTTGAAGGTTGGATTATATATTCCCTAGAGTCCAAGGAATGCTCCACATATATCATAAATTGAGATTCTAGATCTTTACATTATTGCAAATTTGAGTGCACCAATGACATGGGATCTTGTTGGAAAAAAATGGAGCTATAAACGAGCAAGTAGATCCGAATAGATTGACAACGGCTACACCCATCGCTCAGATCAGGGTTTAAAAAACCGGATATCAATATTCCCAGATCCGTATCCATTTATAAAATCACTACTCGTACCCACCTATTTATTAAATGTGTAATTTCTAACGGATACCCATATACCCAACGGATACCCATCTACCCATGCGTACCTACATATTCGACATAATAAAATTTTAAGCTACTAATAAATGTACATAAGATTTTCATACATAGATTCAACATAGGGAGATCTTGTAATATGGTGGGACACAAAGATGTGTAATGTGTAGAGAATGTTAAAAGTTTATATATATTAGGTGTTTTAATCTTTTGGGTTGATGATTTTTATTTATTAAAGATCCAGAAAGGTAGTTAAATATGAATAAATGGATAGAGAGGAGACATTTGAGTTGATATATAGATATATAGATATATAGATATATATATATCTATATATAGATATAGATATATAGATATATAGATATATAGCTTGACCTATTAGATAAGAAATGGATTTGATAAGTTCGACTAATGCAACACACACACGCGCGTACACGCACACACACACTTAAATTGATTATCTATTCGGGTTTGGGGCAGGTTCGGATTCGGGTACCCACAAGGCAATCCCAAACCCATATCATACCCGTACGAGTAGTATATTCAAGACTCAACCCCATCCAAAAATAAATGAGATGAATTTTGGATCCTTAAATGAGGCGGGTTTGGGTCAGGTACCCAATGGGTATACCCAGATTGACATCCCTAGTCTTCTTTGCTCTGTTAAAACAAAAAAGGCCGAGAAAGCAAACCTTAAGTGGGCCGGGCTTCATATGTTCTGGGCCCAAACATTCCCACCGTTTTTTAAATATATTTAATTAGCAGGGTAGTATCTTTTATATCATAGACGGTCCTTATAAAAAGGCAACATGATATGAAGGTCAGTAGCAACAAACCGAATATGCTTTGAGTCAAGGTTTATCTGTATTGCATGTATTCAACGTGGGAGTGAGTGCTTTTTCTATTTGTACAAGCTAAGAAGTGCATGATCAACTCGAGGGAAAGTATTAGAGAATGTATTTAGACGAGTAATTGAATCTCTCTAGGATCCTATTACCATGCTCTCGTGTTTATCCCTATATCGACTACTAATGAGACTTTGGTGTGTTGGTAGTGCTATGGATCCCCATTCCCATTGTAATACCTTGAGAAACAAAATAGAAGGATTATAACCCTCGATGCTTTCTCTTGTGGTTTCATCTTAATCCTTCGGGAGTAGAGTTCTACATAAATTAATGTTTTTCAATTATTCTTTAATTCCGTGTTTTCTTATTTCATATTTCACAACATACAGAAAAACATGTGTCGACCAAATCTGCAAGCTATGCAATCCAGAACATTATCTCGTCAAAGAATAAGAACTACATAGCTTGATATATCAGATGCTAGATATTGCAAGAGACCTTTGCCCATACTCTACAAGATAATAGTTCCTCGATCAATATAATGCCATCTTCGATACTTGGTAAGTTCGAGCCGTGTCCTGTTCGCGAATCCCGCACAATCCTTCAATTTGTTGATTGATTTAAAGGTCGAGGGATATTAGGAACATTATGGTGACTATTAATGACCTATGATTCCCAGTAGATTTCACCATAATGGACATGGTTACCTAAAACAGTTAGCCTTACCTCGATGATCATTGGTATGCCTTTCCTGTAAAGAGCAAAGGCTCTATTCGACAATGAAATCAGGAAGGTATGCTTTCGCGTCCAAGGCGAAAGCATACAAGTTGACATGGTCAGTGATGTTGTGAACCTTCCACCAGCATATGTGAATACAAAGTTCTCCAGTTGAGCAGATGATAATGACTTTATAAACAGATTTCTCTTAGAGAAATCGTCAAGTTTCAACATTAAGACCCAAGCTCTACTCTCATATGGCGAGGAAGGCTGAGAAGGATCAGTTACCTATTCTTTGGATTATGAGGAAGATTTTTCTAGAACCATTTGAAGGTACATTACATTCCTTCGATTCAAATGAGTAAGAGGCATACATGAGCCTTTCCGACTGGATTGGTTTATTTCAATTTTAATGTGAGCTAGTAAACATTTCCGGATACGGAGTTCACCACCAACATCGACTAGATTCAGTTAGAAATAGAGCTTCATATTCTTCACCAAATCTAGAGTTCAAGACTTTAGCTCCTAATCTGAAGTACACCTTCTTTGTAGGTGTACCCATCCAGCTTTTAACTGCCATCGGTTCATTTTTAACCGATGACCAATACTCTTGCTTCCTAGAGATTCTCGAGAATAATTTAAGGTGATAGAATGGAGTTTTGTCGAACCTCCATGGGATTAGTTTTACTCTCTTTTTACACCATATTTATTTAAATGAGAGTTTCAGCGCAAGCTGAACTTGAATCTACGTAAGTTGTGAAGAAGGAAATTGCAAAGTGGTGCAGGCCATATTTTATTTATCCCATCTCCAGTTTGAGTAGACATCGTTGGTGATCTCTTAGATGTTTTCATGGATGACTTCTCGATCTACATAAATTATTTTGACTCCTATATCCAACCTAGATCGAGTTATAACCAACTGCTATGAGGTAAATGTTGTCTTGTCATCTGAGAAAATCACTTCACAATGATTGAAGAGATTGTGTTAGGACATGTTTTCTCCAAGAAAGGAATGAATGTTGACCTTGCCAAGGTAGATGTGATTCAGAAACTCAAACACCTACCAACTTAAAATTATTCTGGTTATTTTAGGGTCTTGTTGGAATCCATTGGTGGTTCATTAATGATTTCTCCAAGATTTCTCAATCATTATTCGAGCTCTTTAGAAAGTTCACAATGTTTATCATCAATCACACATTTCTTTAAGCCTTTAAGCTTCTGGATCGTATCCTACAATCACTCCATTAGTCTTTGCCATTTGAGGTCATCACATATGCATTTATCCCCTTCACATTTTAGGGTATTGCATGAAATCACACAAAATTTCATTCACACGTGTGCATTAAATTGTATACTATGTTAAGTGTTGTCCCGCACAACGCGAGGTGTATGCAACTCATTTTATGGAGTGATGCCCCCATCACGTGTTATATTTTTCTTGGACAACTATCAGGGTCTTAGCTTTACAAGGTAAGAAATATCCCTCACGACACCATGTCTCTTGATGTCTATTTTGCAGTTACTTGGGTAGGGGTAGTATATGTTAGGATAATATACCGAACTGGCCCATATAGAAATCAGTTTATCTCAGGTGTTGTTACATTCGAACGGTGTCACTTGTTCGCATAGTTCAACATCTTATAAAATTCCCTCGACAATTAAAAAACCTAATAAATATGATAAAAAAATAAATAAATTTTAAATACTTGATCATGGGTAAGCATGTATGTACATATGTGGTATGTATGTAAGTTTACGAGGTATATCTAAGTATGCATATGGACATGAATGTGGGTATGTACATGTAGGAGGCTATGTATGTGGGTATCTATCATTTGTTATATATGGCATGCATATGGATAAGAGGCTATGTATGTGGAAATTCATGGTAAAATGTGGAGTTAAGCATGTAGGGATGTATTTGGGCATGTATGTATGCAAGTGTGTGAGAAATATGTGTATTTGAGCATACATGTTTATTTCTCTTATTGTTCCTGGTCTGACCCATCCCAATAGATTTTTGGATGTTTATCTCATGTTATAGCTGGTGGATCATGGGACCCAGAGATGAGTGCATTCGTTCAACAATGCATCTCTCTTGAGATGGAGGTGCCCATGTACCTACTCCGGTACATGGAGCCTATACCAACCCATCCATCCCCTTTCAACGGATATCCACCTGCTCCACGATCTTCACGGCACTAGGATGAGTCAATTCCATATGTGTAGGATGTGCGCAACACCACTACCATGATTCACCCTACCACCTCCATAGCGTAACCTTAGCCCTATGTCGCTTCTTAGAGCTCGTTCTCAATGGATAACTCCTCCTTAAATATATTTTTGAATTTACCTATTATTTATATGATACTATGTCAAACCTATACAATGAAGTTGAATGATACAGTTATACACTGAAGATCAACATAATGTAGGAAAACAACTATGCAAGGCCTGAAAGAGGTTCCATGATTTTGAGGACTATATATGGACTCATATGAGTCCGTCCGATCAGTAGAGGGTCTTGGATGGTATCTATGTAAGTAAATTTATCTGTATTTTTTGAGAGTTCTTTTGAATCGTATATGTTTGATAAAAATCCTTTTCAAATGCAGGACACCTATGACATTCATCCCGAGCGCACTCGAGAGATTCCATATCCCTCTAACTCACCTAGCTAGAAACGAGATTATAATTAGCATTTACATGGCCAGAAAAGCTGCATGGACCAAGCTAGACGGGGGGATTAATTGGGTGAGAGCAATGGAATTCTTCCCATCTTAATGAACTCTTGAGAGGTATTAACTATTAATTTGCTCATCGATATTTTAGTGTTTGTCATCCTTACAATATCTAGCTCCAAACATATGGAGTTGATATCATGATATCTTCTCTTCTGAGAGTTTTGGGAGATGTTTTCTTGGGTGAAGTACCAATAGAGGGAAGTAAGAGATCAAGTCTAATAGTGGAGCCAAGAGATTTGGGCTATTGAGGGATGAATAGGTAAGTATTCATCATAATTCAGAATCTTCCAGTCTTCATTATGATTGTTAATCTCAATCTTTGTGTCAACATGCAGCTTCCCAATATGAGACAACACTTTGGAATTGGGGGGCGAAGACCTACATGCCGAGCCATTAGTAGCCCACACAAGAAGCTCAAGATTTGGTAGTGAGCATTTATTGGATGTATTTTATCTTTTAATTCTTAAATAGAAATTTAAGTATATATTGATAAATTGTATCTTTAACATGAATGCCCGCTACGATGAACTCTTCTGATCCATTCGGATCGACATGAGGGTCCAACTACATTGCATTGCCAGAATCCATGTTGTATATTTGAAACAAGTTGACCTCCTTGTTTCTCTTCTCTCATGGTACAACCCTCTTCCCGCTGAGCCCACGGATATAAAATGTAGGACTGGTGCCAACAGTTCATCACAGAAGAAAGGACTCACCAAGCCAGTATCACTAACTAATACTAATATAACTAAAGATAATACTAATTACTAATACAATAGAAAAGACAGAAGTATGCCTCCCTCTCCACCAGGACCGCCCGCTATTTGACCTCAAGGTTTGTCAGGAGTGATAGATGGACAACAGTTTGGACCCAATTGTTGATAGGCCTTGGGGGGCTTTCACCCCAAAATATCGTAAAATTCTAGTTATGGCACCCCGATGCCATGAGTATATATGGTCCACCACATCACAGTATACACATCTGTCTATGACGCCTCCTCTAAATCTGCACATATTAGAAAGATCTCCACCAATATAGAGAGCATTTTGAACTTCATGAGTGACATGTATAACATACTCAATGTGCTAAATGTCGATTCATTGTTCGGTAATTACATATCTCATAATTATTTACATTGCATGATATATTTACTAATGTATTTTTAAAAAGATATGACTACTCATCAGGGTGGAAAGAAGGTCATCGACCACCACGATGATCAAAGTGACAAGGACGACAATGAAGATGAGGATCAATCTAGGGTGGAGATGCAGTGGTCGGTTCATCATGGAGTCATCACCTGTGAGAGGGATGTCAATGAGGAGGAGAAAGTAGAGAGAGAGAGGCAAAGGGAACGACGAAAAGATAAAGGGAAGGGGATCCGTCGCTGGTGGAAGAAGTGACATTTGTTAATTTCTTTATCTTACAACTCTTTGTCATTTTAGTCTTGTAACCAAAATTATAGTTTAACAACTCATTGTCATGAACATTACATCATCTTTTAGTTATATAATGGGAATGTAATCTAATTGTGTCGTGCTTAAATGTAATGATGTGCTTGAATGTGAATATGGATTGTTGTATATGCTTGAATGCATGTGAATGTGAACTATTCTTGAATGTGAATGTCATGTCATGCTTAAATAGTTAATTGTGTTGTATAGGTACATGTATGCCATTGTTGTATTCTTCTACGTGTATAACGAGGGGAGGGGGAGAGGATCGAGATGCCATGAAGAGATTCGAACTGCCAACATGTACTGATTTTTTGTTCTGGAATCAGAATATGCGACCACATGTGGTTGCATATGTGGTCACATATTATGCAACTTCTTTATATTTGACATGCATATTTATGAGCACGAGTGATCATAATGCACACATAGTACGAACACTTTACAACTACAATATGGGTGTACCATACTTGTGGCCTCGGACATGTAACCACAGCATATGGGACTACATGTAGTTGCATATGCCAAAACTGACTACAATGCGATCGTAAGGCGAGCAGAATGCGGACATATTCATGCTCGCATTATCTATAGTTTTTTGTAGTGATTTGATGGAAAAGAAGGATACAAAAGCACCCATTCTAACATAGATTATCCGATTTTAGGAATCTGATTTGGAAATTAAGTACAAACATGGAGTGGGAAAGTGGTGATGTACCACCTTCCATAATCAAGCAGAATGATACATTAGAGGCTGATATCCCTGTTGTAGAAAGGTTTCAAGATGAAGCGATACTTATAGTTGTTTTTTTCACGTAGAACATTGATATTGAAAAATTTCTTAGCTTTAAGTAAATTCCACAAGGTTGGCCAAATAATAGAATTGATCAACATAAAATGAAAATAAGGGACTAGTACTGAAAAGATATGTTCCTTTATCATGAATAATTAGATCTTATCTAGAGAAGGTGTATTCCATAGAAGAAATACTCAAGTGTTGCTTCCCTATGTAATATGTTTCAAATAATTAACCATATTTCTTAATACGATGAAAATGATCTACTTGCATGAGGGCGCTTCCTTAACCTCCCTACCAGTGTTGTAAAAGTCACCTGATTGACCTGATTAGTAGGTTCGGCTAGTCTAGTTATTTGCTCAACAGAGTATTGACTAATTCCAACTAAACCTACTAGTTGACCGATTTTTTCTTGGAGATACTTCTTATTTTTTTAAAAAGCAAACTTATTGTAATACTTTTTGTGTTTTATGTAAATTCAATTGCCTCTTTTATTTCACTATTATAATATAAAAAAATTTAAATCTACGTAAATATATAAGATTTAATGTCTAAAATGATTTATATATTTGAATTAATTAAAAAAATCAAAATCGATTAAAATGATTGATTAAAGACTGATTAATTCTGATTAGTCGTCTGACTACCAATTAATCCTTAGTCAGTGACCCGACTGACCGATTATTGACTATCGACTTTTGCAACCTTACTCCTCACAACAATATATCCAAGTCTTGCACCCAGGATTCTTGCTTATATTGTGCTTTCTGACAAATCATTTCTAGTTCCTATGACATTTTCTTATGCACCTCCCCCATCATTCGTGATGCCATTCTCCTTGCTTAGCCGCTTAGAGTCATAATTCTATTAGCTTTAACTAGTGAACTACCATGGTTCATGAGCACATCCTAACAACCTACTTTCACGGAATGTGTTGGTATCCCCACCCCTGGTAAGTTGGTGCGATGGTGTCTAGTATGCTCTTAAACTTTTAACTTGCACTTAGGCTCGCATCTTGCAGGCTAGATAGAGATATGAATTCCGACATCCTGCGATGTCCCTCAAAAGGACTCAACCCAATTCTTTAAAACATGAATTCTTTGGATTTCATCTTAAATTAACTCGTGTTCGACATAGGTCCGACTTATTTAATCTCTATATGAAAGTCAATCTCCCCTCATAAAACCAATTCAACTATGAACTAGGCAGAGAGAGAGAGAGAGACAGACAGAGAGAGAGAGAGAGAGAGAGAGAGAGAGAGAGAGAGAGAGAGAGAGAGAGAGAGAGAGAGAGAGAGAGAGAGAGAGAGAGAGAGAGAGGTGGCTACTCGATTGACCAGGAAAAGACCCTTAGGCTTGCTGGTGTACACCATCATACCCCTCATTCCAACCCTCCAGCCTGGGTTAGAATTCCATCACAAATCAATGCGACAACACATTACATTTCTTATTTTAACCCTCTACCAATACTCATAACCATCCAAACAGCTACTATTCACGGGAAAGTTACCCTAACCCAATGGTCCGGAATGATCTCTGACTTATCTCAGAGCTCATTCCAACATCTGAACTAATTAACTGTCATCACTTTTATCGTTATTAATTCTAAATTTCACAACACCTGTTGGAGAGTTTTCATTAAATTTAAACGAGCTAAACACCTGATAGTAGTATTATTTTTAATCTTATTGAAGTCTTTGACAAGTGTAGATTTTGGTATGATGTCGTCGATATAAAGCAAAAAGACAAGTTCATTCATAAATGTCGTTTGTAGAGATTAAAATTCAAATTTCATCTTTGACAATATGTCCAAATTATGTTGCTCAACAAGGACAGAATTTGAAGAACAAGGAGTTAATTAAAGTGCTGTGTCTGTATATGGTTATAGAAGTCTCCTATTTCCATATATCCCAACTCCATCATGGTCCAGTCAACATAGTATTTTCCTCAATAAGAAGGTGTCGTTGTCAAAAAAAATCAAAACAATTATTATTATTATTTTTATTTTTATCTTCCAAACAATCGAAGGTCAGAACTTTTCCATGGAAACAAAATGAGTCTATATTGACTGATTTTTAAATTCATCAATACACATGTTGTTGAATATACATAAACAAGAATATTATTCATTACGGGAATATTTTTTACTTGCAATTACCGATAAATGACAACTGTCACTATATCACTAGTGACGGTTCATATAACAATGGTTATTTGTTACCTTGTCATCAATATTTACATTAATCGCTTGCAAAAGTAGTAATTATTAGTATAAAAAACAACCATTGCTAGTGATATAGTAACAGATATTTTGAATCTCGTTAGATTTAAATACAAAAATAATTTTGCAATAGATATTAATGATTATTCAAGCTCTAAAAAATGTCTACAATATATATAGTATTATTCATTTAAAATTGATCATTTATTATTAAAATTCTGATCAACTAATGTCATTTTTGTTTCTAAAGTTTATAATTATCTTATGAGATGGGATTATGTGAGATGGTGAGAAGGGAGATTCTGGACCGCTAGTTTTTATCTTCTCTCTCATAGCTGTCTCTCTCTTGGTTGAAACTCGTGGTCCAGAATTTCCCATCTCACCATCTCACCAAAATCTCATCTCATAAGATCGACCCTCTCTCTCTCTCTCTCTCTCTCTATATATATATATATATATATATATATATGGGAAAAAGGAGCCTACCTCGGTGGGTGCAGGTAACTCCCTACACCCCGTCTAATTTTTCATTATTTTTTGATTTTTTTGAAATGAAACTTTATGGGATTTAGATCACCATATATTACCATGTTCTCATTCCAAATTCAACTTTTTTAGGAGGAGATTATTATCCTCTTTATTATCATGAGTTAATTAATTTTATTAAGTTAAATTATGTTGATGATAAGGCAACATATATTTAATTTAATATAAATTAATAAGTTGTTGTTTTATTAAACAACAATAATCATGCCCATTGATTAAAAACACAAATCAATCTAACCATTGATTTTGTATATCCCATGGATTGTGATCCATGGATTCCCAAACTACTATATAAGAGAGGACAACCCTAGCCCTTCAAGTACACGTCTAATCTCTCTCTATCCTCATTCTCACGCCATCTCTCTCTCTAAGTGTGGCCGTCCACCTTGATTTCTTGGGAGAATTGCAGTCGTAGCTACGCCGTCGTGATGTCGCCTCGATTGCTCGTCGATCTCCGTCTTCCTTGGAGCTTCTAGCATAAGTAGAAGACATCAGGTTTCGTTGGATGAAATCAGGAGATTCATCGCTTTGATCTTCATCTTGGATTGCGGGAAGCACGCGCCTCATCATCGCGTCCGCAATTCAAAGTAGATCGGACTTGAGTCAGGAGGATCTCTTACTTTAGATATCAAGTGATCGCAACCACACTTCAAGAGGTATTTCTAATACTTTGTAGTTAGATGAAACGATCCAAGAAACGTTCTTGGGATCATGTGGTTTCATCATATAATTTAAAATTTTTAAATTCCGCTGCATCGAGCAACTAGTGCAACTAGTTGCTCCGATCGTATTGGATGCGATCATCAAGCTTCTGTGATGCGCTTAAGGATTCTCCCCACGACCTTCAATTGGTATCGGAGTTAGGTTGGAGTTTTTGGATATGATCCATAAACCTAATAAGATTTGGGCTCGTTAGGTTTCGTGAAAATTTTATTGCATTTCTATCTTTGCAGTCCTGTTTTGTGACAATTTTCGGACATGTTAAAATGTTTAAACCTGAAAATATCATGGAATAATGTTCTCCATTAATTAAGGAAACCGTGGCTTTTGGGTTTGCGTGATTTGGAATCCGATAACTCTAGTTATGCTATTTTTATTGAACATATATCCACTATTTCGAGGATGGTAGTTAGTGACGTAATTAAAGAGTTAATTACAGTTCTTAAACGCCTAAAAATGCATAATTATTACTTTAATTCTATTTTAAATAAAATTGGTGAACAAAATAAATTTAGTTTGTATTAATTGGATTTAAATTGATCGAGTTATGTTGATTTTAGTGAGTAGGGGTCACTGGTGGAAATTAACAAACTTGATCATGAACCTTGTGATAGTCATTCAAATAAATTGATGGAAATTAATTGTTAATTTACTGAAATGATTATTGATAAATATTTATGAAATATTTAAAGATGATAATTATTTCCTTGGATGACATTGCATTAACCAAAATGATGAGATAGTTGATCTTGATCACAATTGGTTAATATGAAAATACCGTCAAACATTGTTTTTCATGAAAAGTCTAGTTTATCATGCAATAGTTGTAAGACAACTTTTACATGCAAAATCCTCTTGTTTGAATAGGATTGGAAATTTGTTTAGCAAATCTCCTTATAATATTGTCAAAATGATTTTGATGAATATTATATGTTATAACTTTGGTTGAAAAACTAATGAGCATCTCAAGTACAAAGTGATTGACTCGGCATTATTTTTTTCCGAGGCGGATATGGTGCCTAGTCACGGAGTGTTGGGGTAGCAGGTTGCACCATGTGTGGTCTGTCCCACTCCCGTTGGTCTTGGCTATGACAACATGTAGGGAACGAATGATGCTTGAGAGATCATGATGTATTTTTCTAATTATTAAAATTCGAATAAAATGTATTTTGAGATTATACCATCCATTCAAGTAATAAAACAAGTTTGTTGGTTGATTAAATTAGATTAATAATTAATTTAATATGATTAAATCAATTATGTCCAATTAAAAATACTCTATTATGAATAGATGTGCATTTCCCGTGGAAGACTTAACTACATGAATAGGATTCATGGTAATTAATTTAAATTTGAATATGAGGTGGAGGATCACATAAGTGACACCCATTATCTCCCGTCAAGGTGAAGGATTCTGTCACCAGGGATTGTATGTAGGAGATGCATGTCCGTAGTGACAGCTCCTGCATACAAGCGCATATGGATCAGGCTCTTTGCTTCTCGAAAGAGTAAAGCCGTATGCGTAGTGATCCATGTATTGGTTCCTCATATCATTGGGGTGATATTGAATTGCGCATAGCAAGTACTATTCCTGTTGACAGTTGGTTCAATTGGCAACGAGTCAACATCATCTTAGGGATGGTGGGCTCGGATGTTAAAGACCGAATTGAGAAATGCAAGTTGAACTTGCAAGGTAGAATGAGTTCCCGCTTCTTTTTATCTAAGTTACAGTTTCTCATATTATTGGGATGTAACAAGGATAAGAAAGGAGATCCCAGATCTTGCTAGAGATACAACGGTAAGTATATCTCTTACTTTGAAAGTGATTAAGGGAATGAACTTTCAAAGTCGACATGGCAAGACTAATTAGATTAAAAATTCCTTATTCAAAGAATTTAATTAGTATATATAATTCTTTATATATTCTATTATAATGCATTCTTAATTTTAGACAATGAAGTCCATGAACCGTCTCAACAGACTTCTGGAGGTCAACCAGTTAACCGAACCAAATTATTCAGATTGGATCCGTAATTTGGAACTTGTTCTTTCAGCTGAGCGCATAAGTTCTGTACTCACAGAAGACAAGCATGAAAGCCTTAAGATAAATGAAGAAAAGCAATATAATGACAAGTATGATGAAGATCATATCTTGGCTAGATGCTACTGATGAAACTCAATTTCATCATCTTTATTTCCAATTATTAACACCCTTGCTTAAATATATGTCAATAAAACCCAGATAATGTCCTGTAATTAACATAGTCTCAAACAAATTAAAAATCACAAAAAATGGCAAAACAAAAATTGGTGGTATTTTTAGCCTTAAAAATACCCTTAAAAATATTTCGAGTCATTGTTTGATCTCATCTCCAGTTTTGGTCAACATGAAACTTGTATATCTCGTCAAGAACTACAACTTTCATGTTTTGAGTTTTCTCAAATTCGGCCACTATCACCCTCAAAAATAAATTTTTCTTTTCGAATAATCTGATTGGGCCACGTGGCCCGTTCTGGGGGCGTCACGTGGCCCGCTCCCCTTTGCATTATCCGCCCCTGTTCCTGACCGTTGGATCTCCATCTGATCCAACGGTTCAATTTCCTCCACGTACGCCCTTCCTCTCAGCCATCGGATCGCCTGCAGAACTCATCAACGCCACTCGTTAGCGCTATGCGCAGAGCCTGCCACGTGGCGCATTGAGCGCCATCCGATTGCGCCCCCGTCCCTCTATCTCAGCCGTTCGCATCACCTATATTTCTCTGTCGTTGATCATACCCCTAGGCGCATCACCAACCTCCATCAACGCCCTTTTCTCCTCTCGCCACGTGGAGCATCGTGCGCCTTCTAATCTCGTCATTATCCCTTTGATCATCACTGTCCATTTCCACTTATTCATTCACCATCCGATCATTCCCCACTTCTCATCGCGTCCGTCGAACCCCGCTTTGCTCGACTTCCGACACGTGGCGCATTCAGCGCCCTCGATCGCTTTGCCTCAGAGCCCATCAGATCCGCTCTTTCGTGCCCAAATGTCCGCCGTTGGATCTTCGGATCCAACGGCTGACCATCGTCGTCAACCTCCCGCAGCTCCTCTCTCACACGTCCTCCATCTCGCGCATCACCTCCACCCTTTCCATTATCCTGTCGTCTTCGACCACCATCTCCACTAGATAACACTACCACGACATTCCTCCATCATCCAGCTTCCTCGCGGTCGTCCACTCGTTCCATAAACACCATCCACTCGCTCCATATCCACCCCACAAGTCATGCCCATCACCTTCCCAACTACCGACCTCCTCACTTTAAATATGCCGCCTCCCCTTCCGATAAACCTCGTCCACCTTTACACGGAGGGAGGCCCAGCCCTCCTCCGCCTCCCTGTGACAGGGGGAGGCGGAAGGATCGAGCGACGATGACTTCCCTTATGGTGAGACCCTCCGCCGTTCATGGCGGAGTCGCGGTGGCTGCAGCCCCGCTCGAGCTCCGAGGATTTGCCGACCTCGACGTGCGACGACCCCGAGCATCACCGTGATGCTCAGCCCAGGCATCCACTCCGCCCGATCTCAGCTTCCTCTTTCTTCCATACCCCAGACCACCTCCGATCCCTCTCCTCCGCCACCCACGACGGAGGAGCACCGAGCTTCCACCTTCTTCATCCGCAGCAGCTCTCGCCTCATTCCATCTCGCACAAAACGCTTGTACCGTACGCCTCGTCTAGGCATCTAATGCTACAGGTCTTCGAGGAGCCAATGAACGGGGCCTTCACTGGAGCGATCTTCATCGACTCAGTTGCCGACGCCTGAGCTTTGACGACCTTCTCCAGAAGCATTGGCGGCTCGTCCGAGCTTCCAGCGACGTCGACAACCATTCAAAGAACTCTGGGGAGGTCCGGCATGTCAGATATCGAGCGGCGGAGCTTGGGCTCCTTTGCCGGAGCTCTGTTTCTGCCGTCAGCCGCTGAAGAAGACCGAGGAGCAGATACCGTTGGATGGTCTTATCTCAGCGACCATCCAACGGTCCAGATGAGTCCACGCAACCATTCCAGGAGCCTTTGGATCCTCACGATCCAATGGACGCTAATCGGCCACGCGTCAATGCCAGGGCTGCTCCGAGCCTCAACGTCTGAGCCTCCAGGCTTGGATGCCCCGTGCCTTACCCGAACCTAGCTCGAGCCTACAGTGAGCCCAAGCCAACTTCCGAGCCTAGCCGAACCAGCGCCGAGCCTTTGCCGAACCTCAGTACTCACCGAGCCTGGGGAAGCACATGTCTATCACGTGCGACCTTGGGTTATTTGCAGAGACGCCCACGGATGTCTTCAATTTTGCAACCAGGTCCGGAAGGACATGCAACACCTGCGCGCCTGGGGTTATTTGCACTCATACCCTTGCGGGTTTAAATAATTGCAAATATGCCCCCGCGCGTGTGGTTTATTTACAAGGAAGGACTCATTCTTTATTTTTATTACATTTTAGTCCCTCATAGGGACTTGTTTGTAGTTATCCTTTCATGTTTTCTTTTAGTTATGCCCTTGCTTTCTTTCTTGCATATCTTGAGCACTGTAACTCCGATTAAGTTGATTTCAGTTTCATTTTGAAGCTTGTTTGAAGAGTTTTCTAATGACATATTCAACTTTTATTTTGGACACAAAAATCTTGATGTATTCTTTTGTTAGCCATGTGTCTTATAATGCTTAAACCGATGCCTTATTTAATTGGTCCATCAAACCTGTCTCCTTAATTAAACTTGAAATTGATTCGTATTTAAATTTGCTCATCATTTCGTACCTAGGGTATATTTGTGATGCATCACATTGCATTTATCTGCATTATTAAAATATAAAAAAAATGCATGTTTATTTGTTTAATGCATTATTGTGTCTTGCATGATTTGACCTATTGAATCTCAATTCAACACTTAATTAGATAGATAAGAATATGGATAATTAGAGAAAGGCTCGCATCCCTGAGTTTGACCTTGGTATCTTGCCAAGTAAAATAAAAAAATACGACTATCTCATTTTGATTGATAAATTTAAATCAGATGGTCTTTTGACGAGCCCATCTCGGGTCTCGGCCCGACTACGATGACGATTACAAGTGTTAATTTACACACTTTTAAAGGGCTGATTTAGCGATTCGTCAAATGGCACCGTTGCCGGGGACACGTCTCATTTCTTAGATTTTTTGGATTTTTTTAATTAATTAAGTGTTCATTTTTGTAGGTCAACTTGTTCATTTATGTTGCATTATAAAATTTGTCTTTTTTATTTGATCTCTAACCTTCGTTTTTGTGGCAGGGCCCTTGATCACTCAAGGAGGCGAGGAGCTGGCGCTTCCCGCTGCGAGGAGCCGCAGAAACATACGCTTGGAGCAAATAGAAAAGAAACAAAAAAAATGTCTTGCATTTTTATTTCCATGCATAAACTTGTAATAACCGTCTTTACAGTGGTCTTCGATCGAAGACTCGCGTTTGTAAATGAACGATTATATGTGGTTGTGTGGGGAATCGTCCTCACTTGAGTGTCGACCTAGGACCAGGCACGCGGCTCTTCGAGCTTAGTTTAAAATTCACATTTTTATGTGCTTACTCGTAGGTAGGACACACTTTAAATGAAGACGTACGTAGCATCGCCTCACTTAGCCAAATTAAAAGAAAATTTTCCCCGCTAATAGAAGCATGTTAGGTGCGGCTTTTTGATTGACTTGCATACATATTGATTTTGGTTTTCAAAACGGCCCAAGTTTTCATGGATTTATCGCCAAGTCACTGCATGATTTCTCTCTTAGCATAGATCGCGGTTTTTATCGAATACGTGGCTTTTTGTCGGTTTCTTTTTCCTAGCTTGATCACCTAGGATTAATGGAAAATGGGAATGAATGGTAGATGATGACTACTTGATTTTGTGCTTACCATTAATCAGTGACAACCTTAAATAAAAATTGGGACTGTTAATTGCAAGTCAACATAAAATGGAGTAAAACTTTGATTTTGGGAGAGCAACACCCTCGCGTACACATTGATTTTCATTTCACAATTTTTCTCCGCGTAAATATCAAATGTTTTATCACCAATAAAACCGACAAGATAATCAACCAACCTCGGTTGGTTTCATGTGAGAGTTGGTGAATTTGAGGGTCTTGCTTGCTTGATTGAGCCATGATTGCTTTGTTACACTTCCCAGAGCCATAGTCACTCCATCCATCTCCGTAGATTCAGTCGCTCACTTGTAAATCCATTTCTCTTCTTCGTTCACCTTGGGTCCTTCCCAACATCAGTTTCCATCTTTATACTTAGGCTAATCTCAGCCTAAGTATAGGGGGGACCCGAGTCCCCGTGATTTTCTCTACTCATCTTTCCTTGCCTTTATACTTAGGTTATTTCTAACCTAAGTATAGGGGGAGCCCCTCCTTGGCTCCCGTATATTTCTCTATACTTAAATGGACCTATGGACTTGTAACATCTAGTGCTATGAGGACATAACAAAGTTTAAGGATAGGGGGGTATACCGAATATACCGTATACTTACTTTAGCTATAATCTGAAAAAAAAATTTAAAACTTTTTGGCTAAAGTAAAATCCTTTGAACCAAGAGGACTCAAACATTTTCACGGCTTTTCTATACTATGTTACACTATTTTGATAAAAATATTTTTGAAAATGATTTTTATAAATGAGTTTTCCTTGTTTTAAAAATCTTTTGAAAATGTTTTGAAAACTTTTTGTGATATGGTTTTGAAAATTTTCAAGGAAAGTTGAGTCTAACATGTGTTTTAACTTTAAATTAAAAACCCAAAAAAATGAGAAAACCAAAATCCTTTAGGAGCAGTTAGTGACTACTAAGCCCAATTAAGTAAGCCACATTCAGTGAGGGTTCGCCCTTAGCAGATTGGATGGTTTAGAGGACATCGCGTAAGGCCCCGTCCTCAAGCAACGGGCTCTAGCCTGTACTTACATCCATACTGGCTGAATTGCAGATGCTCAATTGAGTTTAGGCAGTCCTAAGATCTCTCGAAGTAAAAAAATTGAATGAAGGAGTTGGATTAATCCTCTACTTTTACACTTCCACCCAGGATCTGAAATGTTCAAGGAGACTAAGTTTTATGAGGTCTTTGAGATTTTAGGTTAACCAGCCTTAGTCATCAGGGTCATAGACTTAATCATCCACATTCCCCTAGGTTTCTAGATTTGCATGCTATATTCCATGCTTAGTCTCAGACAAGAAGAATATGATCAACATACCACATGCACGACTGCGGTTTTTGATGAGATGAGTTGACTTTTCACCTGAGGGATTGGGATGAGGGATTCGAGTCTGGATTTGATCTAATGATGCTCGAGGATGGGATAAAATTATCGGAGGCTTCATGAAACCAGAGTGTCAGGAATATTAGCCAGTATGAGAACTTGGTTCTTATACTAATCTCTTGACAATGTCCTAAGTGCCAGGGTGTGATATAAATGAAAAATGTTGATCAGTGTGCGCCAACTCTTGGTAAAAGCAGTGGAGCTAGCCACAAATTATACAAAGTCAATGAAATTTCAAAGAAAAGCTCTCATTCCACAAAGACAAATATCAAAGAGTTTCCACCAAAGGTGAGCTCTCCCAAACTTTTTCAAAGTGTCCACTTGGACCACCGCTATTAGGACCAGGAGTCGGGCTTGCACCAAAAAAGGGCTCTGCATCGTAAATGCTACAAGTCTGGGTGTCGAAGGTACGATAGGTACTCAAAAGAGACACACCCTTGTGTATTCCCATGAAAACTAGTGCAGACGATTCCAACTTCTCTTGACGGACGCACTGATCAACACCAAAAAAATGTGTTGCATAATAAAGGCACTATAGAGAATCCTTGTTCCAATGAGAGGGAGAGAAGAAATGACACAATCCCATACCCTCCATCACTGGCCTGCCATCTTCATTTTCTAAGTCTGACAACTAAAGAGACGGTGGGCTGGATGCAAGATTTGATTTATTCCCTAGTGTTGAGGATTGGGTCCTTAGGAGATTTTCTCGGACCAAGACTTTGGGTGAATATTTGACTCTACTCTCGGAATCATAGTCAACACTAAAATTCATATCCTTTAGATTATATGTACATCAGAGAGAGTCTGGAGAATTAGAGGAATATGGTACCTCTTTGTTAAGGCTGGGTTGAACTCGAGAATTTTGGACCTCTAAGGATTGAGTCGACTTGAACAGATTGGATCCTTTACTCACATGCACAAGGCGGTAAATCCAGCTAATTCATTTTCCCTTGATGCTCGAGGACGAGCATAGTTTAAGTATAGGGGGGGTGATGAAACTCGATTTCATCATTTTTATTTCCAATTATTAACCCCCTTGCTTAAATATATCTCAATAAAACCCAGATAATGTCCTGTAATTAACAGAGTCTCAAATAAATTAAAAATCACAAAAAATGGCAAAACAAAAATCTGTGGTATTTTTAGCCTTAAAAATACCCTTAAAAATATTTAGTCATTGTTTGATCTCATCTCCAGATTTGGTCAACATGAAACTTGTAGATCTCTTCATGATCTACAACTTTCATGTTTTGAGCTTTCTCAAATTCGGCCATTATCACCCTCAAAAATAATTTTTTCTTTTCGAATAATCTGATTGGGCCACGTGGCCCGTTCTGGGGGCGCCACGTGGCCCGCTCCCCTTTGCATTATCTGCCCCTGTTCCTGACCGTTGGATCTCCATCTGATCCAACGGTTCAATTTCCTCCACATACGCCCTTCCTCTCAGCCATTGGATCGCCTGCAGAACTCCTCACCGCCACTTGTTAACGCTACGCGCAGAGCCTGCCACGTGGCGCATTGAGCGCCATCCGATTGCGCCCCCGTCCCTCTATCTCGGCCGTTCGCATCACCTATATTTCTCTGCCGTTAAATTGATCATACCCCTAGGCGCATCACCACCCTCCATCAGCACCCTTTTCTCCTCTCGCCACGTGGAGCGTCGTGCGCCTTCTGATCTCGTCCTTATCCCTTTGATCATCACCGTCCATTTCCACTTATTCATTCACCATCCGATCATTCCCCACTTCTCATCACGTCCGTCGAACCCCGCTTTGCTCGACTTCCGACACGTGGCGCATTCAGCGCCCTCGATCGCTTCGCCTCAGAGCCCATCAGATCCGCTCTTTCGCGCCCAAATGTCCACCGTTGGATCTCCAGATCCAACTGCTGACCATCGTTGTCAACCTCCCGCAGCTCCTCTCTTACACGTCCCCCATCTCGTGCATCGCCTCCACCCTTTCCATTATCCTGTCGTCTTCAACCACCATCTTCACTAGATAATACCCCCACGACATTCCTCCATCATCCAGCTTCCTCGCGGTTGTCCACTCGTTCCATAAACACCATCCACTCGCTCCATATCCACCCCGCAAGTCATGCCCATCACCTTCCCAACTGCCGACCTCCTCACTTTAAATACGCCGCCTCCCCCTCTGATAAACCTCGTTCACCTTTACACGGAGGGAGGCCCAACCCTCCTCCGCCTCCCTGTGACAGGGGGAGGTGGAAGGATCGAAGACGATGACTTCCCTTCTGGTGAGACCCTCCGCCGTTCATGGCGGAGCCGCGGTGGCTACAGCCCCACTCGAGCTCCGAGGATTCGCCGACCTCGACGTGCGACGACTCCGAGCATCACCGTGATGCTCAGCCCAGGCATCCACTCCGCCCGATCTCAGCTTCCTCCTTCTTCCATACCCCAGACCACCTCCGACCCCTCTCCTCCGCCACCCACGGCGGAGGAGCACCGAGCTTCCACCTTCTTCATCCGCAGCAGCTCTCGCCTCATCCCATCTCGCACAAAACCCTTGTAGCGTACGCCTCGTCTAGGCATCTAATGCTGCAGGTCTTCGAGGAGCCAATGAACGGAGCCTTCACCGAGCGATATTCATCGACTCCGTTGCCGACGCCTGAGCTTTGATGACCTTCTCCAGAAGCATTGGCGGCTCGTCCGAGATTCCAGCGATGTCGACAGCCATTCAAAGAACTCTGGGGAGGTCCGGCATGTCAGATATCGAGCGGCGGAGCTTGGGCTCCTTCGCTGGAGCTCTGTTTCTATCGCCAGCCGCTGAAGAAGACAGAGGAGCAGATACCGTTGGATGGTCTTATCTCACCGACCATCCAACGGTCCAGATGAGCCCACGCAACCATTCCAGGATCCTTTGGATCCTCACAATCTAATGGCCGCTAACCGGCCACGCGTCAACGCCAGGGCTACTCCGAGCTTCAGCGTCTGAGCCTCCAGGCTTGGATGCCCCATGCCTTACCCGAACCTAGCCCGAGCCTGCAGCGAGCCCAAGCCAACTTCCGAGCCTAGCCGAACCATCGCCGAGCCTCTGCCGAACCTCAGTACTCACCGAGCCTGAGGAAGCACGTGTCTGTCACGTGCGACCCTGGGTTATTTGCAGAGACGCCCACAGATGTCTTCAATTTTGCAACCAGGTCCGGAAGCACGTGCAACACCTGCGCGCCTGGGGTTATTTGCACTCATACCCTTGCGGGTTTAAATAATTGCAAATATGCCCCCGTACGTGTGATTTATTTACAGGGAAGGACTCGTTCTTTATTTTTATTACATTTTAGTCTCTCCCAGGGACCTGTTTGTAGTTATCCTTTCATGTTTTCTTTCAGTTATGCCCTTGCTTTCTTTCTTGCATATCTTGAGCATCGTAACTCCGATTAAGTTGATTTCAGTTTCATTTTAAAGCTTGTTTGATGATTTTTCTAATGGCATATTCAACTTTTATTTTGGACACAAAAATCTTGATGTATTCTTTTGTTAGCCATGTGTGTTATAATGCTTAAATCGATGCCTTGTTTAATTGGTCCATTAAACCTGTCTCCTTAATTAAACTTGAAATTGATTCGTATTTAAATTTGCTCATCATTTCGTACCTAGGGCATATTTGTGATGCATCGTATTGCATTTATCTGCATTATTAAAATATAAAAAATGCATGTTTATTTGTTTAATGCATTATTGTGTCTTGCATGATTCGACCTATTAAATCTCAATTCAACACTTAATTAGATAGATAAGAATCAGGATAATTAGAGAAAGGCTCGTGTCCCTGAGTTCGACCTTGGTATCTTGCCAAGTAAAATAAAAAAATACGACTATCTCATTTTGATTGATAAATTTAAATCAGATGGTTTTTTGACGAGCCCATCTCGGCCCGACTACGATGACGATTACAAATGTTAATTTACACACTTTTAAAGGGTCGATTTAGCGATTCGTCAGCTACATCATATGTTCACTCTCCAATGTTCTTCAGAAGCAACATGTGGAGATGAGCACAAGCCAAGAGATAATGCAGAATCTGAAAGATATGTTTGGTGACATAAACTGCACCCAGTGTTATAATATTATGAAAGAACTTGTTTGCTACAAAATGCAGGAAGGGAATTCAATCCGAGAACATGCACTCAAAATGTTTGGGTACTTATCTAAGCTGGAGACCCTTGGGGCAAATATGGATGCAGACATGCAAGATGACTTTATTCTGCTGTCTTTGCCCAAGTCTTTCAATAATTTTGTGGTTTCATTCCGCATGAACAAGTTGGACTTGACCAACGCTGGACTTCTTGCTGCATTAAAGTTTACAGAAGACGTAATGAAGAAAGATAGTCCTTCTGGCAGTGCAATGGTTGCACAAGTCAAAGGGAAGCACGGTTGGAAGCATGATTCTCAGAAGGGGCCAGTCCATAAGAGAAAGAAGAAGAATTAAGGAGTTGGTTCATCTTCTAGTACCTCCATGATGAAACTCGATTTCATCATCTTTATTTCCAATTATTAACCCCCTTGCTTAAGCTATTAGTCAATAAAACACAGTTAAAGTCCTGTATTTATTAGAGTCCTTAATAAATTAAAAACCATAAAAAATGACAAAACTAAAATCCGTGGTATTTTTAGCCTTAAAAATACCCTCAAAAATATTTCGAGTCTTTGTTTAATCTCATCTCCAGTTTTGATCAACATGAAACTTGTAGATCTTATCAAGATCTACAATTTCATGTTTTGAATTTTCTCAAATTCAGCCAAATTAACCTTCAAAATTCAAAAGTTCTCTCGGAATAATCTGATTGGGCCACGTGGCCCATTCTGGGTGAGCCACGTGGCCCGATCCCTTTGTCTCTTCCGCCTCCACCTCCAGCCGTCGGATCGCCTTCTTGATCCAACGGCCTGAGCACTTCCACGTCTGCTATGGTTCTCTGCCGTCCGATCATTCCCCACAGCTCATCTCCACCGATCGTTAGCGCTCTCACCGGAGCTTGCCACATGGCGCGATTTGTGCCTTCTGATTGCGCCATCGTCCCTTCAATCACAACCGCTACCTCCGCATTTTCTATCAGCCCTTCGATCGCACCAATGAGTTCATCACCACCGTTCACTAGCGCTCTCTCCATAATGCGTCATGTGGCGTATCATTCACCGTTCGATCCTATCACCCTAGATCTCATCAGGGCCGTTCTTCAGCGCTCAAACCTCCGCCATTGGATCTTCAGATCCAACGGTCATCAGTCGTCTTCCACCTCCAGTTGGTCCTCTAAACCACGTTTACCACCTCACGCACCAGGCCGCCCTTCCTATTTTCGCCATCCTCTCCGACCACCTCGCCCCTCGCCAACCGTCTCACGGTCTTCCCCACTCTTCCCTCTACCTCGCGAGACCTTCGTCAACCCACGAACTCTCCTCCATTCGTCCCACACATCCCTCGAAACCCACGTCCTCACTACCAGTTCCGCCATCTTCTTCTTCAAATACGCCGCCTCCCCCTTCATCAAACCTCGTCCATCTTTTCACGGGGCATAGCCCAGCCCTCCGCCTCCTCCCTGTGATAGGGGGAGGGGCGTGGATCGAGCGAAGATGACGTGCCCCCGATGGGACCCACCGCCTATCACGGCGGTGCTACGGAGGCCCAAAGCCCCGTGCGAGCTCGCTGGCACGGCCGACCAGTACGTGCGACGAGCCCGAGGTCCTCAGATGACCTCGAGCCCAGGCCACTACCTCCATCTCCGGCCAGGTAAGCTCTCTGATCTTCTCTGATTTTTCTTCTTATTTTGCGTAATTTTCCAGGTCTCTACAAACACCCTCGACCTCCATTAATTATCCTACGAGCTCCACCCATCATCATTCACCCTCGCCGGCCCTTCCGATCACCCTCCTCCTCCGTCACGACCTCCCTCATCCCAGGCTTTCCCCTCCGCCGGAGGCGGAGGTGAACCCACCAAGGGCTCCGCTTCCTCGCCTTCGCCAAGCCCTCCGTCCACCCCAAGCTCGCACGCACGCACACCTCGATGCTCATCTAACCCCCTTGCAGGTCAACCATCATCATTGGCCGGACCTCGGACGGAGCCAGGTTCTAGAGCTCCACCTCCGGCGATCGAGCGACGACATCACACTTCAGATGCTCCTACAGCTTCTCCGACCTCGGATCTTCATCGCCAGACCTTCAGCGTCTTTCCCCGACCTCCATCGAGCACGACGAGGCGCGGCGGATCTCCAGGCCTTACGCCGGAGCTCCAATAGCGCCACCAACCATCAGGGGAGGAGAAAAGCAGATACCGTTGGATCTCGCCCCACGGCAGAGATCCAACGACCCTGGAGCAGCCACGTCGCCATCCCGAAGCGCGGAGGCTCGGTAGAACCGAGCCTCGCCCGGGGCAACCTCGAGCCACCACGTGGCCCGAGCCACCTGCTACGGCCGTTCGAAGCAGCGCCGAACCTAGCCCCCACCCGAGCCTGAGCTCACGTGCTTCACGCACGTGGGTTCTGGGCTTTTTGCGTCGGCACCATCGCACTTTCCGCATATTGCATCCAGGTCCTGATACCACGTGGCAGTCCCCGAGACCATGCCGAGCCTCATCGCCACCAAGCCTGGAGGCTCGTGTACCCCGAGCCAGCCCGAAGCAATCCCGAGCCTCTACCAAGCCCGAGCCGCCCTCTGAACCTGGAGTAGCACGTGTCTGGCACGTGCTTTCTGGGTAATTTACGCAGAAGCCCCGCCGACTTCTCCAAATAGCAAACGGGTCCTGATGACATGTGCAGACCACGTGCGTAGGGGGAAATTTGCATTGAAACCCTCGTGGGTTTTCAAATTGCAAAAATACCCCTGTACGTGAGGGTAATTTATAGGGAACGCCCCTCTACTTATTTTTATTACATTTTAGTCCCTCTCAGGGACCTGTTTGCATTTATCTTTTCATGTTTCCTTTCAATTATGCCCCTGTCTTCTTCATTGTATATCTTGAGCATCGCATTTCTGTTTCAGTTGATTTCAGTTTCATTTTGAAGCTCTTCTCATTGCCTTTCTTATGACATGCTTAGATTTTAGCTTTGACACTATGATTGGTAATGAACTATTTGATTAACTAAGTGCCCAGATCTCTATGTTTCTCATGCCTAGTGCTTTATAAAGGAAAAGTGCTTCATTGTTTGATTCTGTTTGACTCGTATTTTTTTATGGCTCAAGTAATTATCATTTAGGGCATATCTTCATTGCATCTCATTGCATTTATTTGCATGATAAAAATAAAATAAAACTGCATGTTCCGATTTAATGCTTTGTCTTGTCTTGTCCTCTTGCATATGTTGACCTATATGCCTTTAACTCAACACTTAATTAAATAGATGAAAATCTGGATAATGCGAGAGAGGCTCGTGTCCCTGAGTTCGACCTTGGTTTCTTGCCAAGTAAAATAAATATGATGACCATCTTATTCTTATTCGACATGTCAATCAGATGGTCTCTTTGATAGACCAAATTCGGCCCGACTGCGATGACGATTACAAGTGCTAATCCCAGCACTATTAGAGGGCCGAATTTGCGGTTTATCAAATGGCGCTGTTGCCGGGGACACAACTCATTTCTTATATTATTTGGAATTTTGTTTATTCAATGTAGTGTTTCTTTTATATAGGTCAATTTGTCAATGTGTCTTGCATCATAAAATTTCTTCTCTATCGATCTCTAACCATTGTTTTTGAGGCAGGGCCCTTGATGATTCAAGGAGGCGAGGAGTAGGAGCTACCCGCTGTGAGGAGCCGCAGAAGCACGCTTGGAGCACGTCGAGAAGAAACGAAAAAATGTCAGTTTTGCATCTCATGTTATTTTGTAATAATCGTCTTTACAGCGGTCTTCGATCAGAGGCTCACGGTTGTAAAAGAACGAATATATGTGGTTGTGTGGGAATCGTCCCCACTTGAGTGTCGACCTAGGACTAGGCACGCGACTCTTCGAGCTTAGTTTAAAATTCTTAATTTTATGTGCTTGCTCGTAGGTAGGACACACATTATTTAAAGACGCACGTAGCATCGCCTCACTTAGCCAAATTTAAAAGAGATTCTTCATCGCTAATAGAAGCATGTTAAGGTGCGGCTTTTTGATCGACTTGCATACATATTGATTTTGATTTTCAAAACAGCCCAAGTTTTTCACGGATTTTTGCCAAGTCACTGCATGATTTATCGCCTATCCTAGATCGTGGTTTTTATCGAATACATGGTTTTTCTCGGTTTCCCTTCCTAGCTTGAGGCTCGACGAACGGCCCACGGAGCTGCATCCCTACTCACCTGGTCCATGCACATCGCTCTCTCCAGAGGTTGGCCGCCCATCCCTCATCTTCCCATTTCCAATAAGATCCCGGGCACCTAGGATTAATGGAAAATGGGAATGAACGGTAGACAATGAAGCTTGGTTTATGTGCTCATCTTTAATAAGTGACAACCTTAAGGAAAATTGGAACTGTTAATTGCAAGTCAACCTAAAATGGAGTAAAATTTTGGTTTTGGGAGAGCAACACCCTCGTCTACGCTTTGTTTTTCACTTAAAATTTTTCTCGGCGTAAACCTTTACCGTTTTATCACCAATAAAACCTACAAGATAATAAACCAACCTTGGTTGGTTTCATGTGTGAGTTGGTGAACTTGAGGGTCTTGCATGCTTGAATGAGCCATGTTTGATACACTCCCCAGAGCCGTAAGCACTCCATTCATCTCCGCAGATTCATTCGCTCATCTGTACATCCATCCATCTTGTTCGTTCACCTTGGGTCTCTCCCCACATCGAATATCCATCTTTATACTTAGGCTAATCTCAGCCTAAGTATAGGGGGGACCCGAGTCCCTGTGATTTCTCTACTCATCTCTCCTTTCCTTTATACTTAGGTTATTTCTAACCTAAGTATAGGGGGAGCCCCTCTTAGCTCCCGTATATTTCTCTATACTGGAATGGACCTGTGGACTTGTATCCTCTAGTGCTATGAGGACATAGCAAAGTTTAAGGATAGGGGGGAATACCATATATACAATATACTTACTTTAGTTATAATCTGAAAATTTTAAAAAATTTAAAACTTTTTGGCTAAAGTAAAATCCTGTGAACCAAGAGGACTCAAATGTTTTCACGGCTTTTTCTATACTATGTTACACTATTTTGATAAGAATATTTTCAAAAATGATTTGAAAAATAACATTTTTCTTGTTCTGAAAAACCTTTTGAAAATATTTTGAAAACTTTTATTTGTGTGACATGGTTTTGAAAATTTTTCTGTCTCTTTTCAAGGAAAGTTGAGTCTAACCTGTGTTTTAACTTTAAATTAAAAATGATAAAAATGAGAAAAATCGAAAAATCCTTTAGGAGTCATTAGTGACTACTAAGCCCAATTAATAGCCGCGTTCAGTGAGGGTTCATCCTTAGCAGAGTGGATGGTTTAAAGGACATCGCGTAAGGCTCCATCCTTAAGCAACAGGCTCTGGCCTGTACTTACATCCATACTGGCTGAATGCAGATGCAACTATTTAATCGAGATTAGGCAGTCCTAATATCTCTTGAAGTAAAAAAAAATGTTTTTGAATGAAGGAGTTGGATTAATCCTCTACACTTACACTTCCACCCAAGATCTGAAATGTTCAAGGAAACTTAAGCTTTTGAGGTCTTTGAGATTTGAGGTTAACCAGCCTTAGCCATCAGGGTCATAAACTTAATCATCAACATTCCCCTAGTTTTCTAGATTTGCATGCTATATTCCATGCTTAGTCTCAGACATAAAGAATATGATCAGCACATCACATGCACGACTGCGGTTTTGATGAGATGAGTTGAGTTTTCACCTGAGGGATTGGGATGAGGAATTCGAGTTTGGATTTGATCTAATGATGCTCGAGGATGGGATAAAATCTTTGAAGGCTTCATGAAACCTGAGTGTCAGCATTTTAGCCAGTATGAGAACTTGGTTCTTATACTAATCTCTTGATATTGACCTAAGTGCCAGGGTGTGAAATAAATAAAAAAATTGTTGATCAGTGTGCGCCAACTCTTAGTAAAAGCAGTGGTGCTAGCCACAAATTATACAAGTCAATGAAATTTCAAAGAAAAGCTCTCATTCCACAAAGTCAATTATCAAAGAGCTTCCACCAAAGGCGAGCGCTCCCAAACTTTTCAAAGTGTCCACTTGGACCGCCGCTATTAGGACCAGGAGTCGGGCTTGCACCAAAAAAGGGCTCTACATCGTAAATGCTACAAGTCTGGGTGTCGAAGGTACAATAGGTACTAAAAAAAGACACACCCCGGTGTATTCCCAGGAAAACAAGTGCAGACGGCTCCAACTTCTCTTGACGGACGCACTAATCAACACCAAAAAAATGTGTTGCGTAATAAAGGCACTAGAGAGAAACCTTGTTCCAATGAGAGGGAGAGAAGAAATTACACAATCCCATGCCCTTCATTACTGGCCTTTCATCTACATTTTCTAAGTCTGACAACTAAAGAGACGGTGAACTGGATGCAAGATTTGATTTATTCCCTAGTGTTGAGGATTGGGTCCTTTGGAGATTCTCTCGGACCAAGACTTTGGGTGAAGATTTGACTCTACTCTCGGAATTTCAGTCAACACTAAAATTCATATCCTTTAGATTATACGTACATCAGAGAGAGTCTGGAGAATCAGAGGAATCGGGTGCCTCTTGGTTAAGGCTGGGTTGAACTCGAGAAATTTTGGACCTCTAAGGATTGAGTCGACTTGAACAGATTGGATCCTGTATTCACATGCACAAGGGGGTTAATCCAGCTAATTCATTTTTCCTTGATGCTCGAGGACGGGCATAGTTTAAGTATAGGGGGTTGATGAAACTCGATTTCATCATCTTTATTTCCAATTATTAACCCCCTTGCTTAAGCTATTTGTCAATAAAACCCAGTTAAAGTCCTGTATTTATTAGAGTCCTTAATAAATTAAAAACCACAAAAAATGACAAAACTAAAATCCGTGGTATTTTTAGCCTTAAAAATACCCTCAAAAATATTTCGAGTCTTTGTTTGATCTCATCTCCAGTTTTGGTCAATATGAAACTTGTAGATCTCGTCAAGATCTACAACTTTCATGTTTTGAGTCTCAAATTCGGTCAAATTAACCTTCAAAATTCAAAAGTTCTCTCGAAATAATCTGATTGGGCCACGTGGCCCGTTCTGGGTGAGCCACGTGGCCCGATCCCTTTGTCTCTTCCGCCTCCACCTCCAGCCGTCGGATCGCCTTCTTGATCCAACGGCCAGAGCACTTCCACGCCTGCTATGGTTCTCTGCCGTCCGATCATTCCCCACAACTCATCTCCACCGATCGTTAGCGCTCTCACCGGAGCTTGCCACGTGGCATGATTTGTGCCTTCCGATTGCGCCATCGTCCCTTCAAACACAGCCACTACCTCCGCATTTTCTATCAGCCCTTCGATCGCGCCCATGAGTTCATAACCACCGTTCACTAGCGCTCTCTCCACAATGTGTCGCGTGGCGTATCATTCACCCTTCGATCCTATCACCCTAGATCTCATCAGGGCCGTTCTTCAGCGCTCAAACCTCCACCGTTGGATCTTCAGATCCAACGGTCATAAGTCGTCTTCCATCTCCAGTCGGCCCTCTAAACCATGTTCACCACCTCGCGCACCAATCCGCCCTTCCTATTTTCGCCATCCTCTCCGACCACCTCGCCCCTCGCCAACCGTCTCACGGTCTTCCCCACTCTTCCCTCTACCTCGCGAGACCTTCGTCAACCTACGAACTCTCTTCCATTCGTCCCATACATCCCTCGAAACCCACATCCTCACTACCAGTTCTGCTATCTTCTTCTTCAAATACGCCGCCTCCCCCTTCGTTAAACCTCGTCCCTCTTTTCACGGGCATAGCCCAACCCTCTGCCTCCTCCCTGTGACAGGGGGAGGGGCGTGGATCGAGCGAAGACGACGTGCCCCTGATGGGACCCACCGCCTATCACGGCAGTGCTGCAGAGGCCCAAAGCCCCGCCCGAGCTCGCTTGCACGGCCAGTCAGTACGTGCGAGGACCCGAGGTCCTCAGATGACCTCGAGCCCAGGCCACTACCTCCATCTCTGGCCAGGTAAGCTCTTTGATCTTCTCTGATTTTTCTTCTTATCTTACGTATTTTTCCAGGTCTCTACAAACACCCTCGACCTCCATTAATTATCCCACGAGCTCCACCCATCATCAATCACCCTCGCCGGCCCTTCCGTTCACCCTCCTCCTCTGTCACGACTTCCCTCATCCCAAGCTTTACCCTCCGCCGCAAGCAGAGGAGAACCCACCAAGGGCTCCGCTTCCTCGCCTTCGCCAAGCCCTCCGTCCGCCCCAAGCTCGCACGCACGCACACCTCGATGTTCATCTAACCCCCTTGCAGGTCAACCATTGTTATTGGCCGGACCTCGGGCGGAGCCCGATTCTAGAGCTCCGCCTCCGGCGATCGAGCGAGGGCAGCATACTTCAGATGCTCCTGCAGCTTCTCCGACCTCGGATCTTCATCGCCCAGACCTTCAGCGTCTTTTCCCGACCTCCATCGAGCACGGCGAGGCGCGGCGGAGCTCCAGGCCTTACACCGGAGCTCCAATAGCGTCGCCAACCATCAGGGGAGGAGAAGAGCAGATGCCGTTGGATCTCGCCCCACGGCGGAGATCCAACGGCCCTGGAGCAACCACGTCTCCATCCCAAAGCGCGGAGGCTCAATGGGACCGAGCCCTCGCCCGAGGCAACCTCGAGTCACCACGTGGCCCGAGCCACCTGCTACGGCCGTCCGAAGCAGCGCCGAACCTCGCCCACACCCGAGCCTGAGCTCGCGTGCTTCACGCATGTGGGTTCTGGGCTTTTTGCCTCGGTGCCATCGTACTTTTCACATATTGCATCCAGGTCCTGATACCACGTGGTAGACCACGCTGAGCCTCATCGCCACCAAGCCTGGAGGCTCGTGTACCCAGAGCCAGCCCGAAGCAATCCCGAGCCTTTGCTGAGCCCGAGCTGCCCTCTAAAACTGGAGTAGCACGTGCCTGGCACGTGCTTTCTGGGTAATTTATGCAGAAGCCCGCCGACTTCTCCAAATAGAAAACGTGTCCTGATGACATGTGCAGACCACGTGCGCAGGGGGAAATTTGCATTGAAACCCCCGCGGGTTTTCAAAATTGCAAAAATACCCTTGTGCGTGAGGGTAATTTACAATGAAGGCCCCTCTCCTTATTTTTATTACATTTTAGTCCCTCCTAGGGACCTGTTTGCATTTATCTTTTCATGTTTCCTTTCAATTATGCCCCTATCTTCTTCATTGTATATCTTGAGCATCGCATTTCCGTTTCAGTTGATTTCAGTTTCGTTTTGAATCTCTTCTCGTCATCTTTCTTATGGCATGCTTAGATTTTAGCTTTGACACTATGATTGGTAATGAACTATTTGATTAACTAAGTGCCCAGATATCTATGTTTCTCATGCCTAGTGCTTTATAAAGGAAAAGTGCTTCATTGTTTGATTCTGTTTGACTCGTATTTTTTTATGGCTCAAGTAATTATCATTTAGGGCATATCTTAATTGCATCTCATCGCATTTATTTGCATGATAAAAATAAAATAAAAAATGCATGTTCCGATTTAATGCTTTGTCTTGTCTTCTCCTCTTTTATATGTTGACCTATATGCCTTTAACTCAACACTTAATTAAATAGATGAAAATCTGGATAATACGAGAGAGGCTCGTGTCCCTGAGTTCGACCTTGGTTTCTTGCCAAGTAAAATAAATATGATGACCATCTTATTCTTATTCGACATGTCAATCAGATGGTCTCTTTGATAGACCAAATTCGGCCCGACTGCGATGACGATTACAAGTGCTAATCCAGCACTATTAGAGGGCTGAATTTGCGGTTTATCACTCCACACTGATGACATCGAGAAAGACCGATGTCTGTCACCACTGAAAGAAGCCGGGGCACTGGAAGCATAACTGTCTAGATTACCTAAAGTCAATCGATAAAGGTAAAGCCCCAGCAGGTATGAAATCTACTTTCATCATTGAAACTAGTTTTCTCATTAGACGAGAAGGTAGTTGGATAGTATATTCTGGTGCTTCTGTTCATGTTTGCAATTTATTGCATCTGTTTCAGGAAACTAGGAATCTTAATGAAGGGGAAATAGTCATCCAGATAGGATCTGATGCAACTGTTGCAGCAGTCGTCCTTTGGACCTGTAGACTATCGTTATCTAGTGGGAGAGTACTCGTAACTTAAAGAGTGTCTTTATGTTCCAGATGTTAGAAGGAACCTTATATCTGTATCTAAGCTTGTTAGAAATGGATATTCCTTCCTATTCTGTAATAAACTTGTCATAAGTCGTTATGATAAATATATTACGGATGGTGTTCTGACTTCTAGTGGACTCTATGAATTGTGCATTGATGAATTTGTCATGAATGTTACTACCAATAATAAAAACCCTAAAAGGACTAGGGAGGATGATTCTACTGTGATTTGGCATCAAAGGTTTGGTCATTTATCTGTTGATAGGATCGATATATTGATAAAGGATGGACCCTTAGATTTTCTACCGGTCCGATCTTTACCTGCTTGTGAACACTGTATTCGAGGTAAAATGACTAGGATGCCTTTCCGTAACAAGTTACAAGATGCAAAGGGTATTCTTGACCTAATACATACTGATGTATGTGGTCCCTTCAATACCGCGACACGAAATAGATTTCGATATTTATTTAATGTTTATTGATTACCATTCATGATACAGTTTTATCTTCCTATTACGTCATAAATCTGAAACATTTGAAAAGTTCAAAGAGTTCAAGGCTTTGGTTGAGAACCAAACAGTTAGGAAGATTAAACGGATTCGATCTGATCGAGGTGGCGAGTACCTCTCAGATGAATTCAAGGAATACCTAAAGGAGAATGGAATTGTCTCCCATTCTCACTCCTCCTGGAACTCCCCAACTTAATGGTGTTGTTGAAAGATGCAACTGAACTATTATGGATATGGTCCGTTCAATGATAAGTAAAGCACATTTACCTCTTAGTTTCTGGGATATGCAATATAGACTGCAATATATATCCTGAATAAGATTCCTAGCAAGTCTATACATAAAACTCCTCACGAGCTTTGGTATGGTACCAAGCCTAGTGTAAGACACTCGAGGATCTGGGATTACTTGGTCTATGTGAAGAACATGGACGCAAGTAAGCTAGAATCTCCCACTAGAGAGTGCTACTTCATTGGGTATGTTAGAGATGGTATTGGATACCAGCTCTATGACCCTGAGACTCAAAAGATATTTGTCTCTAGAAATGTAAAATTTCTGGAAGATGACTTCCTTAAGAGTCAAGATAAAAATGAAGTAAAGGAACTCATTAAATCCCCTGAGGGTACCCAGCTTCCTGAATCAGAAACTGAAGAAGTAAATGAAGATGAAATGCCCGTACCTCTTCGAAGGAGTTCGAGGGTGGTTACACCACCTGAAAGGTACGGATTCCATGTGTCAGCTGAAACTGACAATGATCGAGCTCTATTTGATGAAGCACTTACGGATCAAGACATGGATAGATGGATGATAGTAATGAAGTCAGAGATTGATGCCATGCATAAGAATGGTGTATGGAACCTAGAGGATCCACCTAAAGGGATAAAACTCTTTGGACGTAAATGGATCTTCATGAAAAAAGGAACATGATGGGAAGGTAGAGACCTTCAAAGTACGGCTCGTGGCCAAGGGTTTACATGATGAAGCCACATTTCATCATCTTTATTCTATCATTTTGGCATCAAAAACCCTAGCAAATGCGTGTAAAGAGCATTAAAACCATCATCTTAGCATTCATGCATGTGCATCTAATTAGTGTATAAAATACTGTAATTAAAGCCAAAATTATAGAATAAATAAAAGAAAAGAAAAAAGAATAAAATATTGTAAATATTTTATGACCCAAACCCCGAGACCTAGGCATCTTGATGAATAGGTCGACAAGGAAGAAAGTAGGGGGAGATAAGGGTCAGATACCTATACGATTCCATTCATTCTTTATTCATTTTGGGGCCTATTTTTGGTTTCCACTTTTTATACCTCAAATAAAGAAACTTTGTACATAAAAATTGTAGATAATTTAATAAAGAAAAATACAAAAATTGATTTCACTGAAAAATAATATAGAGATAAAAAGTTATGATCTGAATAAAAATCCAGAATCCCAACTTCCCCAGACCCGTATCTCACAGATTAAAACTCCAAATGCAGTTGACTCACCTTTAATTGTATATAGAATAAAATAATCTATTTAATGGCAGTGGTTTCGTATTTGGCGGAGCTACAATTTGAAAGTTGAGTTTTGGACCCACATTGTACAATTGTACTGATTAAAATATTCAATTTATTCTTTATTCATTATTTTTATAATTTTATATTTTTATAATCTTGCAAATATTGTTTATAATAGTTATGCACATTTAAAACAGGAATAAAAACCCAAATAAAACTCAAAATAAAATTATATGTATATAAAATACACAGGTATTATACCTATATACATATCTATACAATACCTACTTATATTTTATTAAATATACAAAACATATCAGAAAAAATAAAACAAAAATATATTTGTGTGTGTAAAAAGTATTTTATGTTTTTATAAGATACTAAATAAAAACAATAAAATTAAAATATACAAAATAAAAATAAAAGAATAAAATATGTAGGAAATATACCTATAAGGGGTATAAAAGCAAACTTGTAAAAATATATCTTATAAAAATAATTTAAAATCATAATAAAATACTACATAAAATAAAAAATATTTTTTATTTAATAATCAAAATTTAATCCAGCCATTTAATATTTTAAATGAATTAATAAAAGAATTTCCCAAGGTTCTTCGTGGTTGGTCCACGTGGACCAACCAGGTGCAAACCCTACTTGACCTCGGTCAACTAGGTGTCCTAGCCCCCTGTGCCTCTTGTCAGTCCTTCCCGAGACCCGTTCTTCTCGATTTTTTCACCATCATTGCGTTGTCGAGAGAGGAGGACGTCTTCATGAAACTTGTTCCCTGTAGTACCAGTATCCTCGCCGACCTACTAGATCTTCCTAGATCTTCTTCGCGCACCCGTGATCCTGCCTCAAAGTCCGCTGTCTCGTTACTCTTCAAATATCCAACCGCCACCTCCATTTAGATTTTGAACATCTTCGGTCCACCCTTCCTCGTTCCTCTCGTGCTCCAAGCATTCCTGGAGGTGACAGCTCCAGCTCCGTGCATTCAGCCAGGGCGAAGGAAGTCGGAGGCGTCTCCATCACCTCTCCCAACTCAGGCGGTCGAGGCACCCTCCCTCCGGTCCTTGACCGTTGAGGCAACCATTTTCCCTTCTAATTTTTCGTGCATTAGCTTCGCCTCATCTCTAGGATTCATTTCGCCTCAATCAATTTGCATCCTAATCGATCAAATCGTGACATCCGACCCCCTCGCCGGAGCGCACCTCCGGTCGAGCGCCGCCCCATCGTTTCGCGCTACCTTTTCACCACCGTGGGGTCCAGGCAACTTGCCCTGGACCCTCTCACTTTGTTTTGCAGGTCAAATGCCTTTGACGCATGCCTGGGAGTATTTTGGACCCTCGCCGGGGTTTGGCCAAGCTCCCCAGCTCCGCCTTCCTCCTCCGCGACCCTCGGCCACCGCCGAGCTCTTTTGAAGCCCCCAGGAGAAAGAGGAGACCTCCAGGAAACCTCCAGCCTCATTTTGAAGCCAAGAACTCCACCGAAGGAGGAGCAGCACCTCGGAGAACCTCGGCTCGCCGGAGTTCTTCTGCGGTTCTTGCTCCAGCCTCCGCAGCCATCGGATCGAGGAGGCCCAGACGCTACAACCGTCGTTAGATCTGGGATGCCCAGGACCGTCCATCGTGAGGAGATCTTCTAATCTTAGGCGTCCAGATGAAGCGGTATCGCGGGAGGAGATTGCGCCACATGTCCAAGTGAAGACCCCCAGCCGTCAGATCTCCTTTGCGAGGGAATTTTGCAAGTATACCCCTCGCGCTTTTGTAATTTGATTTTAGTCCATAAACTTTTAAATGGTAGTTTAAATATTTTGTAAAATTTTCATTTAGGCCCTCGGACTTTAGCTATTTGTAGATAGGACCTCTGCCACGTCACCTCACGTGACCTGTACACGTGAGGTGTGGGCTTTTTGCAGGGAGGCCCTTGGCCTTTTGTCTATTTCGTTTTAGTGCTTTAAGTTTTGTATTAAGCGTCAAATTTTTGGGAAAAATTGCATGTATGCCCTCGGGCGTTCCTGACATTACATTTGAGTCCTTCCCAGGCGCGTGTAAGTCACGCGCCCTGGTGGGCATTTTACACCGATACCCCCGGGTTTGAGAATTTGTATTTGCTCCATAAATTCGAATATTCAGTGTATTATTTTGTGGAAAATTGCATGTACGCCCCTAGATGATTGTCTATTTGCATGTATACCCCTGCTAGGCCTTGATATTTTTGCTTGCTTACTCTATTTATTTTATGCATCATTTCAACTCTAGAAATTACTAAAAAAATCACATAGGCTCCTGTTAACTTATAGATTCATGCTATATTTTTGCACTGCATTTTTATTGCATTTTCATATTTATTAAAAATAAAAAACATGCATTTTTCATACTGTTTGCATTAGAAAACCCATAAAAATTATAAGAACATTTTGAAAAATTCCAAAAAAATTTATATTTTGTTGCGTTTTATCATCTATTAGTGTCAGTCCAAAAACCACTAAAAATTTCAAAGTAAAACCTTAAAATTAGAAAACACTTAAAAACTGCAAAAAAATATAGAAAATCATAGAAAAATAAAAAATATAAACTCAGTTGTTGTGTCTTCCTTATTTTATTGTCTATATTTTAAAATTAATTTCAGGAATTTTAGGTACTGTTTAGTATTTTTCATCCTCATTTTGATTTCGGCCAGCAACCTAGTCCCCTGTTTCCCTTATTTTGATATTTAAAAATACCAAAAACATTTTAAAAAACTCTTAAAAATCAAAAAAATAGTAGAAGATTATAAAAAGATCAAAAATATTTTATTTCCTAATTTTTGACTATTTTTACCTATTTTTATAAATACTTTACCCCTCTCTTTCCCTCTATTGTATATATACTCCTATATTGAAAAAGAAAATATAAAAATATAAAATATAAAAAGAAAAATATAAAATCAGTAAGAAAAACCAAAATATAAAATTAAAAATTGTAAAAAACATATAAAAATTAAAAAACCCCACAAAACATTTGCTTTGCATAGTGTAGGCAATCACGTCACATTCTCACACATACACTCTTGTGGATCTATCCTGCCTTGCTCCATGTGTTCGAACTCTCTACGTACTTGCTTTCTATACATCATTTATGTAGAGTTAAAAATAAATTTTAACTTCACATTTGCTTGTCATTTCTTGATATCTATAGTGTGGGTTAATTGTTGATCAAATACGGAATTTTGTAGTGGTCAATACACCGACTGTTGATTCGCCTTGTGAATCAATACGACCGCTCTGAATTTCGTTAAAACAAATGGCACCGTTGCCGTGGAGCAACAGCGAGTAGATCATCATTTTTGTTTGATTGTGTTTGTTTGTCTACCATTGCTTCATTTTATCTCTCTTGCATTTTTGATAGATATTGTTGAGCTTTTCTGACCATCTCTTTTTGTCTTCTTGCGAGGGACCACGGAGCGAGGTGGATCGCCTAGGGGATCTGGAGCAACCACGTGAAGAGGAGCCAGCTTTTCTTAAGACAAGCCGGTAGGAGAGAGCAGGAGGATTGAGAGAGTGATTAGATTAGTGTGCATTTTATTCTGTGAGAGAGTGATTATCAATTTGTAAATATACAGGACTTGGACACTTGAACTTCGGGCCCAATTTCCAAGTGTTTGTTCACTTGGGGGCTCACCGCAGATTTTGACGAGTTTTTCACCGCTGTCATTTTCCGGTTTTGATTTCATTTTCTCTTTCTTTTGTGGATTGAGCCCTTAGTTTTAGGCTTTTGCTTGATCGATTAGATTAGGTCCAAATACACTAATAACCTTTGCATGCACCTATAGATCGTATTTGGACTTAGTTTAATTAAACAGTTAAATCATCGTCTTAGATCCGCCGCGCCGCGAGCCCACCCCATCAAGCGCTACTCCTGAACTCGATTTGTCGAGAAGAGGAGGGGTGAGTCTAGACCGGACCCTTAGGATCGAGGATTGGTGATTGACTTGTGGTGCTTCACGTTAGTAATTGCCTGCTTAGGATGATTTCTGTGTGCATATCGGCATGTAGTATAGGTTTATAAATTCCTGTTTTGCATCGTACATGGAGAGAGCTGGGAGTCACTGTAAGTCTTCTTACTTTGCATTCATCATTTAGGCACTAAGGTGAGATTTCCATGTTAGTGCCGCTTGCATTTGCTTTTCCGACTCTATTCTCCCTCTGTTTTTGGATTAAAGTAGGATCAAGAAAATACAAAAACCGTTAGGAGCTTGTTTGAATTTACTTAAAAGAAGCGATAACACCAAAAAAAATTAAAAAAAGGGACTGCTAAGAAAACTTTGACCTAAATAAAATTGGTAGTTGGACTTATTGATTGGGCAGAGTAACACCCTCACTTGTTTTCAGGTTGCATGGGAAGGTCTCCTTCCAAGTGAGCAGAGTGCTTCGTAAGGATTAGAGCCCAAACCCAGCTTGTGGCTGCCTTGTGTATCGCCTGGATTTCCGAAGTATTGGCGCTTCTATCGTTACGTGGATGAGTAGGGCTTGGTCAACATTGGTGACTGTCTTTTGTGTAGAGCATCGACCTTGTCCGAAGTATCGAGCCTAGGCCACGCCTTCACAAGGGTGTCTGTCTCATCGTCTCGCATCCGAGTAGGTTCTTGCACGCTCACTGGTGATTTCTCTTGCGAGCGAGTTCCGAAGTATCGGCTTCGCCTATTGGCTTCCTTTCTCTATTTCTTTGGCTGAGTAGGGATCCAGGAAGGGTTACAAGGACCTCAAAAAGCGCAAGATACAGGTTACACAAGAGGAGGACAAGTACGGGATACTCTTCCCGGCAATACTCTCTCTCCTATAGGCGTAGCGCTCTAAGGACTCGTTAAAAGATAAATTCCTAAATTCAAGCTAAAAACTACAAAGATAATAGCCGAACCCTTACGGCTTCACGTGTTGAGTTGGTGAATCCCCTTGTTTTGGGTTTGATTGCTAGTTGAATTTAGGTCAAGATCAAAAATAACCGCACAATCGTGCCGCAATTTTGTCACTTCCTTCTTCTTCTCCATTTCTTAGCCTTCATCTTCTCAATAATCAAGATGATGGGACGGGAGATCTCTTAGGCCGACTTTGTCAGCACCGCTATCCAGCACTCCTCCTTATTCATCTAGGACAACCTCGGAGAATCCGCTCCTCCGAGCCTGAGTTCACTTCCGCCTTGTTCCCCCTCGACCACCCTTCTCATTCTCCTTCCATCAGTCCAAGAGTTTCAGAATTTAGTGCATCACAAAGCTCAGAGCATTTGATGGCACCTGAGATGGGTTCTTTTGCCTTTTCAGAGAACCCAGATATGGCTGACAGAGGAGAGAATCCTGATGATCATGAGCACCCGCCATTCTTCATTGATCAAGCCGCCATCAACAATTCACTTCTAGCATCCCTGGAGACCATGCAGAGACAGATTCGTGACCAGGGAACCTTCATGGGTGATCTCATGAGAGAAATAGCACAGATGCGAGAAAACTGACCTGGTGGCGGAGGCGGAGGAGGAGATGGACCTGATGCAGGAGGAGGTGACCCCCGACGCTGAGAGACCGCCGCAGACTATCATGAGGAATTGCACAATCCCGCAACATCCCTCACTCATCGTTGGATCCGACTTCCTCCTATCCATGGAGATTTCGAGCTTCGGCCCATACCATTCAACTTCTACCCAAATTCCATGGGTTGCCGACCGAAGAGCCACACCTCCAGCTCCAAGAATTTGAAATGATCTGCAGCACAATCCATGATAGGCTGATGATTGAGGACACTATCAAGATGATCGCCTTCCCGTTTCTCCTTGGTTGACAGAGCCGCATACTGGCTCAAACATTTGGGTGATTCATAGATACTTGGGCAGATCTCCGGACCGCATACTTGAAGAAGTACTATCCTCTCGGCCGGACGAACGCATCTAGAGCTATGATCAGTAACTTCGTCATGATCCCTAATAAATAATTTCATGAAGCCTGGGATCGATTCAGAGATCTCATTGACCGGTGTCCACATCACGATATATCAAAGCCCAATCTGGTTCAGAGTTTCTTTTGTGGGCTGACACCGGAGCTGCAGGGGCTTGTAAATGCTTCTTGTGGTGGATCATACTTTTCCAAGGGTGAGGACGATGTCTGGGCCATCTATGAAGGCATGGCAGAAAACTCGACTGTGATGACCAAAGCCAGAGTCTACACACAGCAAAAGCCACCCCAAGGAGGAGGATCATTTCAGAGGATCTCCCGCATCGATGCCGGTCCCAACACTTCGTCGGTAGCCGCAACCCAAGCCGAATCCGCCGCAGCCGACATGGGAATCATCAGTGACAAGTTGGACCTCATGGAGATCCTCGAAAAGAAGCAGAACCAAGGTCTAGCTAGATGGACCTTCTTACCAAGACCATGAGTGACCTGAAGACTCAAATTCTCTGCATTCAGGAGGCACAGGCACACACTCAGCAGCCTCCCAGGTCACGGGCTGATCCGAGCAGTAGCAACTCTATCTAGCCCTTTGCCTCACACCGCCAGGTCAACTTCATCCAGGCAGAGCTGGTGCCGCAGCTACCGTACTACCCATCGCAGCCACCATCTCAGGACACTCAGATGGTGGTATATCAGCCGGACCAGCCATTGGCAGTTCTACCCCCTCCCTCCTTCGAGCAGGAGCCATTGATGGAAGTCAATGGGATTTGGTACGACCGGTACCCTCAGCCCGGGATTCATCGCGATCACCCCGGATTCCGTTGGGGCAACAATGGCTCTTCATCTCAGCAGCAATCTCTAGCTCAAGGACAGCAGAACAGCCAGCCACAACAGCAGCAACAGCCCCAGTACGCCCAGCCGCAATACCAGAATGGTCCTCGTCCCTCCTATCAGGGATAGCAATGGAGGTAGCGTCAACAGCCTCATCAATCTTATCCTCATCCTCCCCAGTACCACCAGCAGCAGCAACAATCTCATTTCCAGCAGGGAAACCCGTCCGGTTCTCAGGCCCCCGCTTTTGAGAACCCAGCTCTCGATGATCTTGTCCGCTTGCTCTCCGAACAACGAGCATCCTTCAGGCAAGAAATGGATGAATTCCGGCAGGAGATGAGGGAAATCATCAAAGGCAAGGCCGCTATACCCGCTCAGATTGAACCTAACCCAAACAATCTGAAAAGGAAGTCTGAGCAGGTAGAGTTTACAGAGGATACCTCTCCTAGTGACTACTTGAGTGACATATCTCTTTCTTTGTATGATGCCGATTTTGTGACTACTAGGAGCGGTAGGATGCCAGCCGGCGGCGCCTCTTCTGAGCGACGACCACATGCAGGATCAGGAGCGCCAGAGGAGCAGAGTAGCGGTGCTGATGCCGCTAATAATGATGTTGAAGATGGTGGGTGCTGAGGCCACCAATGATGGAGATCCAGACGACGGTACAGAGGCCATCGTGAGACCAGATGCAGACGGTGGTGCTGATGCCACCATTTTGGATGCAGAGCCAGAGCGCGGTGCTGATGCCGCGAAGACAGGTGCCTGTGGTGGTACTAAGGCCACCACATCTACTTTTGTTGAGCGTCCTTCTGTGATGTTACCACCTTTTGTATCTATGGACTGTGGTAACAAGAAAAACAAAAATATGAATAAAGGAAGGGTTTCTGTTCACATTGCGGATCCATATGTGTTGAATGAAGATGATTGTATGGATTCTATTCCTTCACAGGCACATGGACCTAGTCCTAGTCCTCCATCTGAGGAGGCCCCTACCATCCCCTTCCTTGAGGCACTCCGCCGGGCGAAGGGGAATAAAAAAGAAAATCTAAAAAAGATCAGCATGTAGAGTTCAGCAATCAGATGATAGACAGATTCCATATTCAGCTGACTCTACAAAAAGCACTTGAGCACATCCCCCTCTTCAAAAAAGAACTTGAAGGAGAAAACTACAGTCCGCAGGAAGAGGAGGAACCACAGAGATCAGATTCATGTGCTCACTCATTCCACTTGCTGCACTATTCAGAACAAACTGCCAGCCAAGTGACCAGATGCAGGAGCTCCCTATGTCAGATGCGAGATTCAAGAGCAGCAGTTTGATCGTACTCTGTTAGACAGCGGCTCTTCAATTAACCTTCTTCCGGCAGCCTTACTCGATCGATTTGAGTTTGGTACTCTTCTTAGGAGCAAGGACAGTCTTCAGTTTGTTGATAGGTCGACTAAGAGGCCGAAGGGGTGTGGTCGTTACCATTCAGGGCCGAAATTCCCTATGGACTTCGTTGTGTTGGACATGGAGATCCCTGAGTCGGTAACCGATGCCCCCATCATACTCGGACGTCCATTCTTGTCCACAGCCAAGGCGGTGACCGATCATGATAGTGGGAAGGTGTGTTTTCGCGTAGAGGGCGAAACCATACAATAGAGATGATCGAGGAAACCAGAGCCAGAGAACTTGAATGCTCGGAGCAGTCCCAGCGAAGCTGCGCAGATGACCGAGGAAGAGCTAAACATCCACCAGGAGTGTGATTTTTGTGATAACAGATGACGAATCCAACTGGACAGATCCTGTAGCACCGACCCTCGCCTTGCCTATAGAATTCAACTATATCTAAAGCTTATGGCAGTCGAGAGCCTGGAGAGCACACCCTGGACGAGGATACACTTGAGGCTGACAGTGTTGGGACGAGTGGTGCTGATGATTTTTCAATCTTGTTCATCTTCTTTTGATCCCTCGGATTCAGACATTGATTGGGATGATTTCGATTACTATTTGCCTTGTCTGATTCTTCTGAGCCTACAGCCATGACATAGTGTGAGCCAGTGCAGTTTATTGATGATTCAGCATGCCGCCCTTCGTCGAGATTCATGCAGAGCAAGAGTTCTCACACGCAGACCTGGTAGCCTTCACACAAACATATCAGAAGCCAGATCTACCACCTCCCAGTTGTCCAGAACTGAAGCCTCTGTCACAGTCGCTGAAGTATAAATTCCTTGCGGGGTGAGCCAGATATGCACCCAGTCATTATCTCAGCAGGTTTGACTGGAGAACAAGAGTCTTGTCTGATGGAGGTTCTTGAAAGAAACCGCAAGGCGATAGGATGGAGTATAGGTGATCTCCAGAGGATTAGTCCGGCTCTGTGCTCCCACCACATCTATCTTGATGATAACGCTAGGCCGTCGTGTGAGTTCCAACGACGGCTGAACCTGAATCTTTGAGACGTAGTCATGAAAGAAATTTCGAAGTGGTGGAGCACCGATTTTATCTACCCCGTCTCCGACTCTAAATGGGTTAGTCCGTTACATGTGGTACCTAAGAAGACGGGTATCACCACACTTGTGAATGAGTCTGCAGGGGAGATCGCTACCCGAGTGCCCACTTCTTAGAGGGTCTGTGTGGACTACAGACGATTGAATGAGGCCACCAAGAAGGATCATTTCCCGCTGCCATTCATTGATCAGATTATCGAGCGGCTAGCTGGGAAGAGTCATTTCTGCTTTCTTGACGGGTACTCCGGATACAATCAAGTGGCCATTGCGCCCGAAGACCAGGAGAAAACGACATTCACCTGTCCGTTTGGGACATATGCTTTCAGACGGATGCCCTTTGGTCTATGTAACGCTCCGGCGACATTCCAAAGGTGCATGTTGTCCATATTCTTGGACATGGTGGGTGACTGTTTAGAGGTCTTCATGGATGACTTCTCGGTCTATGGCGACGGGTTCGATGCTTGTCTTGACTGCCTAGATCGTGTGCTTCAACCGCTGCATTGAGGTCAATCTTGTCTTGTCTTAGGAGAAGAGTCACTTCATGGTGACTCAAGGGACGGTCCTTGGTCATATCGTCTCCAACAGGGACATGGAGGTCGATCCGGCCAAGGTGGATATCATTAGAAACTCAATCTACCGTCCAATTTGCGTCAGTTGCGGTCTTTTCTGGGGCATGTCGGTTTCTACCGACGGTTCATTCAGGACTTCAGTCGTATTGCCCGACCGTTGACTGATCTGCTGACGAAAGACATCGAGTTCATTGTCAATGATAAGTGTCTTGGTCCTTTGAGACTCTCAAGAGTATGGTTGTTTCGGGCTCTGGTCCTTCAGCCACCCGATTGGTCTCTCCCATTTGAGATCATGACGGATGCTTCAGATTTTGCCGTTGGGGCTGTGCTTGGACAGAGGAGGGATGGATTGCCGTTTGCCATTCACTACGCCAGCCGGACTTTGGATGCCGCTCAGCGGAATTATACTGTGACTGAGAAAGAGATGCTGGCCGTAGTCTTTACTTTGGATAAGTACAGATCATATATTCTCGGATCTAGAGCGACCATTTACACAGATCACATCGCCATCCGATACTTAATGGCCAAGAAGGATGCCAAAGGCTCGTCTTACCCGATGGATCCTTCTGCTCCAGGAATTTGATATCGAGATTAAGGATAAGCCTGGAGTTAAAAATGTGGTGGCGGATCATCTCTCCCCATTTGGAGAATCTTGAGGAATCTGAGCCCAACGCACCTATCACAGAGACATTCCCAGACGAGGCGATCTTGGTTGTCGCCTCACTCCCATGGTATGCCGACTTTGTAAACTATCTTGTTGCCAAGACGGTCCCTCAGGGTTGGCCCAAGCAGAAACTTGAGACCTTCCTAGCTAAGGCCCAAGTTTTTACCATTGGGAGGATCCCGTACTGTATCATGAGGGAGGGATAGCATCTGGAGGAGGTGCATTCCTCAGGAAGAGCAGCATAGCGTCCTCACATATTGCCACAAGCTTGAGGCAGGAGGACATCATTCTGGAAAAAGGACTGCACAAAAGGGTGCTTCAATCCGGCCTTTGGTGGCCTACTCTCTTCAAGGATTCAGATGAATTCGTGAAGGGGTGTACTGATTGTCAGAAGATGGGAACCTGCGGACAGAGAGACATGATGCCCATGCAGCCCATTCACTTTTGGTGAGGTTTTTGATGCATGGGGGATTGATTTCATGGGTCAATTTCCTAAGAGTCAGGGATTCGAGCATAATTTGCTTGCTGTGGATTATGTCAGCCGATGGGTTGAGTCCATCCCCACCCGAGCCGCAGATGCTAAAACCGTATGCCAAATTTTTGAGGAAAAATATCATTTCACGGTTCGGGGTACCTAGAGTCTTGATTTCAGACGAGGGGTCTCATTTCATCAATGACAAGGTTAGGGCCCTTGCAGACGAGTTCGACATTGACCATCAGGTTGCCACACCGTATCACCCTCATACTAATGGTCTTGCAGAAGTATCGAATCGGGAGATAAAAACTATCTTGCAGAAGGTTCTCCGCCCAGATCGAAAGGATTGATCACAGCTTTTGGACTCGGTCTTGTGGGCTTATCGGACCTCCTTCAAAAATCCATTAGGGACATCTCCCTTTCATCTCGTCTATGGCAAGACGTGCCATCTGCCAGTGGAAATCAAGCACAAATCATTTTGGGCAGTCACTGAGTTATTGTTAGATCTCGAGAGTGTAGGAGAACATAGAAGAGCAGAGTTGGCAGCCCCTGGAGGAACTGAGAGATACAACCTTTTCTATTAGCCTACAGTATAAGGAGAAAGTTGAAGACATGGCACGATTCCCATATCAGCCATAAACAGTTTGAGCCAGATCAGCAAGTATGGTTGTTCGATTCCAGGCTGAAATTATTTCCAGGGAAATAACAGAGCAAGTGGAAAGGTCCTTATCTGGTCAGGAAGGTACATGACAATGGCAGTATTGACATATCCGAACCGTCATCTTCCTCTACCTTCCGTGTCAACGGTCAGTGCCTGAAGCTATATCTAGATCATGATCCACCGACCGTTGACGTTGCCCCATCCTTCTGGTATGAGATGTGTTTCTTCGATTCCGATCATTTGCATCTCGTACATGATTATCACTTCCATCTTCTGCTGTATATATCCATCTGTTGATATCTTTTTATCTTCTCTTCTTTTCTTCTTTTCCTTTTCTATCTTCTGTATCTACCAAAAAAGGTGCCGCCCCTTGTACACAGTTTTCCATACTTAGGACATACTTTGTCCTAAGTATAGGGGGGTGCACCCCGAGTGATTCTATTCTTTTCGATCCTCTCCATTGTTGTCCAAATCCCCTCTTCCTTACTTATACTTAGATCTGTTCATTCCCACCCTTGACCCTCCCTGCTTTGTGTACAGTCTGCTATACTTAGGACTATTTGATCCTAAGTATAGGGGGGACGGTCTTCTCATTCGTTCATTCCTTCATCCCTTATTCATCTATTCTTTAGACTTTTCTATACTCAGTACGAGTTATGTCTTCTCTTTTCTCTCTGATCTATGAGGACATAGCTCAAGCTAAGTATAGGGGGGTCATATAAACTGCGTATATACTTTAGCCATAACTCGTACTTTTGTATTTTTCTTAATAATCTGGATAATAATTCTTTAAAAATCATTAAAAACCTTAATAAAAAGATGTGATTATTCCTCAAATTCTTTGTGTGTATACTGATTAATAAATCAGGTGAAAATATTTTTTGCAAAATATTTGAAAAATAGTTTGAAATCCTTGTGAAAATCTTTTAAAAACTATTTGTAAAACATTTTGTTACATGTTTTCAACCTTTGTAAAAAGATTTTGATTGAAAAATTATTTTCTTTGTGTGAAATAAAATGTTTGAAAAATGATTTGCAAATAGTTTGAAAAATGGTTGCGAAAATATTTGAAAAATCTATACATGCTGTTTGGAAGACCTCTGCAAAATGATTTTCAAATGTGTGTACATGTGTGTAAAGTTGTTTGTAAAAATTATTTGGACTATAGTTTTCAAAATTGTTTGAAAAACCTTTGTCAAATAAGTTTGAAGAATATGTACATCTCACCAAAATCCATTATATATACTTATTAATTGACTATGACCCTTGTAAATTCTTAAAATCCACTTCTTGTATACATAAGAAGCACTCCCGTGTAAATAGTTGTACCTAGTTTTTAGCCAAAACCTTTTATTTTCAAAAATCCCAAAATCATTTGCAAAATTAAAATCCAAAAACACTTGAAAAATCTTTTTGAAAATCTAAAAAATGCATATGCATCATCATCATCATCTTTTCAAAAATCCATAAAAAGTTCAAAATCTTGAAATTGCATCACAAAAATATTTTCTGCATCGCATTGCATGGCATTTGCATTGTTCGGATTGAGTTTGATAATTGAACAAGTCTAAGTAAAATCCGAAGATTGGAGCTTGGTTGGACCTTAAATCTACCTAATTAACAGGAACCTTATAGGAACTGGGATTGAGGTACTTCAGGTCTAGTTGACTTAATTCTTTGAGGATCACGGGACTTGGTTCAATGGATTCTTGACTGCCTAAGTAGAGTATTTCGGAGCACACGCACGACTCTTGTTGATAATGACCTAACTTGGACACTTGCACCTTTCACATGGCTCAACTCAGTTGGAGTGGTGAGGAGGTTGGATTTGCCGGTATGAGACGCACACAGGTGGAAACATTTGTCCTCCTCTAGGGAGGGAAGTGCGCCCCAACCCGTCTAGTAATGATGAGTTTCGAGGAAAGAAGATATTGGGTTGCAATAAAGCTTCAAAAGAGGGATAGTCTACTGGCTCAAGAGGAAAAACTCCCTATGTAAATGTTGTTGTATATAGTATTCAAAAAAAAATGCAAAAGCAAAAACTCCAAAAGAGTGGACAGGCCTGTACAAAAATAAAAATGCCTGCCGGAGTGTACATATGTTGTAAAGTCAAATAAGCAAGCTTGAGCTTCAAAGTCAAATCATGTGAGCCTGCAGCTGGATGACTTGACTACACTGGTCTTGCATCCTAGGATAGGTAGCTACACTGGCTACCGTCCATTCTTCTCTTCACCCCCTCCTCTTGGGCTGGTTGCCACTTGAACTTAGAAGGGAATACCCTGCTCCATGAGGGATGAGTTGTTGGATTGGGGAATCATTGGGTTGTCATATTGGAGAAGTCAGTCTCTTTGTCATTTCATTTGGGAGAGCCACTATCACTTACACTGTACGAGTCAGATTCATAGTCATAAGGGTTTGCGTATGAGTTGAAGTATTTCTGACCTGGCTATTGAGGAGACTTGAGCAGAGTTTTGGGGTACTCAGAGGCTGTTGGATTTCAAATCCGGTTCTCATTAAGGTTCCGCCCGCACTAAAATTCTAAAGGTCTAACTTAAGCTCCAAACTTTGATTTTGTGAAGACAAGTTTGATAATCAAATTTAATCCACTTTCTTCTTTTTCTTTTCTCTCTTTCTCTTTTTGCACTTATTGCATAAGTGTTTGCTAGGGACTAGCAAAGGTAAAGTATAGGGGGATGATGAAGCCACATTTCATCATCTTTATTCTATCATTTTGGCATCAAAAACCCTAGCAAATGCGTGTAAAGAGCATTAAAACCATCATCTTAGCATTCATGCATGTGCATCTAATTAGTGTATAAAATACTGTAATTAAAGCCAAAATTATAGAATAAATAAAAGAAAAGAAAAAGAATAAAATATTGTAAATATTTTATGACCCAAACCCCGAGACCTAGGCATCTTGATGAATAGGTCGACAAGGAAGAAAGTAGGGGGAGATAAGGGTCAGATACCTATACAATTCTATTAATTCTTTATTCATTTTGGGGCCTATTTTTGGTTCCACTTTTTATACCTCAAATAAAGAAACTTTGTACATGAAAGTTGTAGATAATTTAATAAAGAAAAATACAAAATTGATTTCATTAAAAAATAATATATAGATAAAAGGTTATGATCCGAATAAAAATCCAAAATCCCAATTTCCCAGACCCGTTATCTCACAGATGAAAGCTCCAAATGCAGCAAACTCACCTTTAATTGTATATAGAATAAAATAATCTATTTAATGACGGTGGTTTCGCATTTGGCGGAGCTACGGTTTGAAAGTTGAGTTTTGGACCCACATTGTACAATTGTACTGATTAAAATATTCAATTTATTCTTTATTCATTATTTTTATAATTTTATATTTTAATAATCTTGCAAATATTATTTATAATAATTATGCACATTAAAACATGAATAAAAACCCAAATAAAACTCAAAATAAAAATATATGTATATAAAATACACAGGTATTATACCTATATACATACCTATACAATACCTACTTATATTTTATTAAATATACAAAACATATCCGAAAAATAAAATAAAAATATATTTGTGTGTGTAAAAGTATTTTATGATTTTATAAGATACTAAATAAAAACAATAAAATTAAAATACACAAAATAAAAATAAAAGAATAAAATATGTAGGTAATATACCTATAAGGGATATAAAAGCAAACTTGTAAAAATATATCTTATAAAAATAATTTAAAATCATAATAAAATACTACATAAAATAACAAATATTTCTTATTTAATAATCATAATTTAATTCAGCCATTTAATATTTTAAAATGAATTAATAAAAGAATTTCCCAGGGTTTTTCCTGGTTGGTCCACGTGGACCAACCATGTGCAAACCCTAGTTGACCCCGGTCAACTAGGTGTCCTAGCCCCTTGTGCCTCTTGTCAGTCCTTCCCGAGACCCATTCTTCTCGATTTTTTCGCCATCGTTGCGTTGCTCGAGAGAGGAGGACATCTTCATGAAACTTGTTCCCTGTAGTACCAGGATCCTCGTCGGCCTACTAGATCTTCCTAGATCTTCTTCGCGTACCCGTGATCCTGCCTCGAAGTCCGTTGTCTCGTCACTCTTCAAATACCCAACCGCCACCTCCATTTTAGATTTTGAACACCTTCGTTCCAACCTTCCTCGCTCCTCTCGTGCTCCAAGCATTCCTGGAGGTGACAGCTCCAGCTCCGTGCATTCAGCCAGGGCGAAGGAAGTCGGAGGCGTCTCCATCACCTCCCCCAACTCAGGCGGTCGAGGTACCCTCCCTCCGGTCCTTGACTGTTGAGGCAGCCATTTTCCCTTTTAATTTTTCGTGCATTAGCTTTGCCTTAGCTCTAGGATCATTTCGCCTCAATCAATTTGCATCCCAATCGATCAAATCGTGACATCCGACCCCCTCGCCGGAGCGCACCTCCGGCCAAGCGCCACCCCATCGTTTCGCGCCGCCTTTTTGCCACTGCGGGGTCCAGGCAACTTGCCCTGGACCCTCTCACTTTGTTTTGCATGTCAAATGCCTTTGACGCGCGCCTGGGAGTATTTTGGACCCTCGCCGGGGTTTGGCCAAGCTCCCCAGCTTCGCCTTCCTCCTCCGTGACCCTCGGCCACCGCCGAGCTCTTTTGAAGCCCCCAGGAGAAAGAGGAGACCTCCAGGAACCTCCAGCCTCATTTTGAAGCCAAGAACTCCACCGGAGGAGGAGCAGCACCTCGGAGAACCTCGACTCGCTAGAGTTCTTCCGCGGTTCTTGCTCCAGCCTCCGCAGCCGTCGGATCGAGGAGGAGGCCCAGACGCTACAGCCGCCGTTAGATCTAGGATGCCCAGGACCGTCCATCGCGAGGAGATTCTTCTAATCTCATGCGTCCAGATGAAGCGGTATCGCGCGAGGAGATTGCGCCACGTGTCCAAGTGAAGACCCCCAGCCGTCAGATCTCCTTTGCGAGGGAATTTTGCAAGTATACCCCTCGCGCTTTTGTAATTTGATTTTAGTCCATAAACTTTAAATGATAGTTTAAATATTTTGTAAAATTTTCATTTAGGCCCTCGGACTTTAGCTATTTGCAGATCGGACCTCTACCACGTCACCTCACGTGACCTGTTCAAGTGAGGTGTGGGCTTTTTGCAGGGAGGCCCTTGGCCTTTTGTCTATTTCGTTTCAGTGCTTTAAGTTTTGTATTAAGCGTCAAATTTTTGGGAAAATTGCATGTATGCCCTCGGGCGTTCCTGACATTACATTTGAGTCCTTCCCAAGCGCGTGCAAGTCACGCGCCCTGGTGGGCATTTTACACCGATACCCCTACAGGTATGAGAATTTGTATTTGGTCCATAAATTCGAATATTCAGTGTATTATTTTGTGGAAAATTGCATGTACGCCCATGGATGATTGTCTATTTGCATGTAAACCCCTGCCAGGCCTTGATATTTTTGCTTACTTGCTCTATTTATTTCATGCATCATTTCAACTCTAAAAATTACCAAAAAAATCACATAGGCTCCTGTTAACTAATAGATTCACGCTATTTTTGCATTGCATTTTTATTGCATTTTCATATTTATTAAAAATAAAAAACATGCATTTTTCATACTGTTTGCATTAGAAAACCCATAAAAATTATAAAAACGTTTTGAAAAATTCCAAAAAAAATTATATTTTGTGTGTTTTATCATCTATTACTGTCAGTCCAAAAATCACTATAAATTTCAAAGTAAAAACCTTAAAAATTAGAAAACACTTAAAAACTTCAAAAAAATATAGAAAATCATAGAAAAATCACAAAAATATAAACTCAGTTGGTGTGTCTTCCTTATTTTATTTTCTATATTTTAAAATTAATTTGAGGAATTTTGGGTACTGTTTAGTATTTTTCATCCTCATTTTGATTTCGGCCAACAACCTAGTCCCCTGTTTTCCCTTATTTTGATATTTAAAAATACCAAAAACATTTTAAAAACTCTTAAAAATCACAAAAATAGTAGAAAATTATAAAAAAGACCAAAAATATTGTATTTCCTGATTTTTTACTATTTTTACCCATTTTTATAAATACTCTACCCCTCTCTTTCCCTTTATTGTATATATACTCCTATATTGAAAAAGAAAATATAAAAATATAAAATATAAAAAGAAAATATAAAATCAGTAAAAAGAAAACCAAAATATAAAATTAAAAATTAAAAAAAAACATATAAAAATTAAAAACCCACAAAACATTTGCTTTGCATAGTGTAGACAATCGCGTCACATTCTCACACACACACACTCTTGTGGATCTATCCTGCCTTGCTCCCTGTGTTCGAACTCTCTACGTTCTTGCTTTCTATACATCATTTATGTAGAGTTAAAAATAAATTTTAACTTCACATTTGCTTGTCATTTCTTGATATCTATAGTGTGGGTTAATTGTTGATCAAATACGGAATTTTGTAGTGGTCAATACACCGACTGTTGATTCGCCTTGTGAATCAATATGACCGCTCTGAATTTCGTGTTTATCATTATACACAGAGAGAAGGCATCGATTATGATGAGACATTCTCTCAAGTGGCTATGCTTAAGTCCATCAGGGCATTGTTAGCTATAGCTGCATATCTTGACTACGACATTTGGTAGATGGACGTCAAGACAGCTTTCTTCAATGGATACCTTGAGCAGGATATCTATATGGAGCAGCCCCATGGCTTCATAATGGAGGAAGGAAAAGTATGCAAGCTAAAGAAATCCATCTATGGGCTCAAGCAAGCTTCTCATAGCTGGAACATCAGATTTGACGAAATGATAAAGAGTTATGATTTTGTTCAGAATCCTGATGAGCCTTGTGTATACAAGAAGCTTAGTGGGAGTGCCATCGTGTTCATCGTGCTTTACGTAGATGACATCCTTATCATTGGGAATGATATGGGAACAATGACCGATGTTAAGATTTGGCTATCCCATACCTTCGAGATGAAAGATCTTGGAGAGGCCTCTTATATCTTAGGTCTGAAGCTGTTCAGAAACATAGAAAAGAGGATTTTGGGAATATCACACCATGAGTACATTAAGAAGATCTTGGAACATTTCCGTATTGAGAATTCCAAGAAAGACTTCCTTCCTTTGAGACATGGTATCCAACTATCTAAAGGAATGGCTCCTCAAACTATTGAGGATAAGAAAGCCATGGCCGGATGCCCTTATGCATCAACTGTGGGAAGTCTAATGTACGCTATGATGTGCACAAGGCCAGATATCTACCATGTAGTGGGAGTGGTAAAACGTCACGAATCATGCTATGGAGAACAATACTAGAATGCAGTAAAGAGTATATTTAAATATCTGAGATGGACGCAAGATTATATCTTGATCTATGGAGATGGCGATCTTCGAGTCTTGGGATATACAGATTCTGACTTCCAGTCTGATATTGATGATCGAAAGTCAACATCAGGATTTGTGTTCTTATTGAATGGTGGTGCTGTGAGCTGGAGAAGCAAGAAGCAAGACACTACGATGGATTCAACAATAAAAGCCGAATACATAGCTGCATCAGATGCTGCGAAGGAGGCGGCGTGGTTGCGCAAGTTCATACTGGAACTTGGCATAGTTTCCTCTGATACTCCCATCCCCTTGCTCTGCGATAACAAGGGAGCCATTTCCCAGGCGAAGAAACCCAGGTGGCATCAAAAGAGCAAGCACGTGGAAAGGAAATACTACATCATTCGGGAGATTCAAAAACATGGTGACATCATCATCACCAAGGTGGCCTCTGCCGATAATGTTGCTGATCCTCTTACCAAACCTCTGACACAAAAGGTTTTCGACCAGCATGTAATGAGTATGGGTTTAAGGATTGTACCTGAATGGTTCTGAGTTCTAGTGGGTGATTGTTAGCAATGTGAGCCCGTGGCGAACCATTCCTACACTAAATGTTATTGTAATTTTTGATATATCAATGATAGTTATTGGTTTATTTCACTCCTTGTCTGAAATCAAGTGAATGAATACACTATAAGGTCCCTCTGTACAAATAGGGTTATGTACCATAGCTGTCTTGACATCATAAAGCTGTTGATTCAATTGTTGAATCATAGAGGCTGGTGCTTGGATGGATAACTAAAGAGTTAGATTGAGGAATCTTCAAGCACCGTCAAATGATCATCAAGATGTGATCTCCAATCTGAGTGGGAGATGTCAATCCTATCTCTAAAGGCTGATATCTGACCGACCTCTTGATGCAGGTCCTCTGCATAGGAATAGAGTTTCGGAGGTGTCAGATTAGTTAGGTCAAAGAGTTGACTTAACGAGGTCGAGATAACCAAAGTCCTACATCGTATGCTGTTGCGACATAGACACACATCCTCTGACCGGAGGCAGATGTGTTACTATATGTCTAAGTATGTACATTTGGTAGACCAATAGGTTGATGGCCTAATCAAGGTCTATATACTGACGAGCTAGTTTGCATATAAGGCATATGAGTAATACAATCTCTCAAAGAGATCATACATGTTCACTTCTAAACCGGAAGACACGAGCTCACTCATGAGATATTGGGATCGATAAATTCCATGCATGGTAGTCTCGCTTATGAAGCTTGACAAAATTTAGAGGTATGATATATGCTTTTGGAAAGCATATGATCGATACCAAATCCCAATCATCAAATGAGAATCTTAATGATAGGTGATAGTCTAAAAGAGATCTATAACTCCAGGTTTATTCAAGGTCTTCCAGTATGCAGGATGTACATGTCTTGGGAATACTTGAGGGTGATGTGATCGTAAAAGAGTGTATAACCATGACGCTTCCATTCCGAGGGAGTGATGAAATAGGTCTGGATTTTAGTGACTCCTCTCAGTAGAGAAGTAACTTGATCTTAGTCCAAGTGTTGGACATTGATCTGAATGAGATTCAGATGCAATGAGAAGATTAAGTTTACGGACTTGATTTAAATCAAGCATCTATGGGAGCTCCGTAAGTTTCGGTTTTGAGATATGATATCAATGTCCAAGTTACTATACATGGAACAATACAATCACCCTGTCCTTATCTCCAAGTATCTGCGGAGAAAGCACACTATTCTTGAAAGAGTTCAAGAATAATTCCTTTGATGAATTATGTATCCAAGCAACAAAATATTGATAATTAAGTGAGATTTAATTATCAAGAATAATATGAATGAGATTCATATTATGAGAATGATTAAATGAGATCTAATTATCAAGAAAATGCAGAATGTGGATAGTACTATCCATGCTATCCATAATATCAATGTATATTATAAATATGCTTTATAATGTATTGGACAGAGCACATTTGTAAATAATATTTACTAATTGATTGATTAATGTAAATTGGTTTCACATTAAGCAATTAATTGGAAATGTAATTTACATTTTTGTTTGTGTTGTGAATGTGATTTACATTTTTTAATGGCATGATCGAAATATTCGCTAATTGATTTGGAGTTAATCTAGTGAATATAATTGCAATAAATGTTGTTGCAAATAATTAAGAGATAATGAGATAATATAAAGGAGATAAAAATCACCAAATAAAAAAGGGTGACGTCACCCTTGAATTGGTCAAGGGTGATGCCCCTCCTTTTTTAGGAGGAGATTATTATCCTCTTTATTATCTCGTGTTATTAATTTTATTAAGTTAAATTATGTTGATGATAATGCAAGATATATTTAATTTAATATAAATTAATAAGTTGTTGTTTTATTAATAATAATCTTGGCCATTGATTAAAAATACAAATCAATCTAATCATTGATTTTGTGTATCCCATGGATTGTGATCCATGGACTCCCAAACTACTATATAAGAGAGGACAACCCTAGCCCTTCAAGTACACGTCTAATCTCTCTCTCTCTATCCTCATTCTCACGCCATCTCTCTCTCTCTAAGTGTGGCTGTCCACCTTGAGTCCTCGAGAGAATTGCAGTCGTAACTACGTCGTCGTGTTGTCGCCTCGATTGCTCGTGGATCTCTGTCTTCCTTGGAGCTTCTAGGACAAGTAGAAAACATCAGATTTCGTTGGATGAAATAAGAAGATTCATCGCTTGGATCTTAATCTTGGATTGCAGGAAGCACACGTCTCATCATCGCGCTCGTAAGTGCCTTCTTCGTGGATCGGACTTGAGTCAGGGTGATCTCTTACTTTAGAAATCAAGTGATCGCAACCATACTTCAAGAGGTATTTCTAATACTTTGTGGTTAGATGAAACGATCCAAGAAATCTTGGGATCATGTGGTTTCATCATATGATTTAAAATTTTTAAATTCCGCTGCACCGAGCAACAAGTATGACTAGTCGCTTCGATCGCATTGGATGCGATCATCATGCTTCCGTGATGCGTTTAAGGATTCTCCCCACATCCTTCCTTCGTATATTATATGGCTTCTATTCAATGTTATAATTGCACTTGGTAGAGGTTGGTGGGCACATGCTGATACATCGTTGTTGAATGTTTGACCATTTCTCAACATGGTTTCTTTGCAAAATGCCAGCTGTTATGTACTCGTTCTATATGTTAGGCGTCTCACCGTGACTGACATCAAGATGCACAAGACGAGATCAGTGTATGATTGGTGCATAAAAACCATGGATCAAAAGAATATTATGATGTTTAAAGTTGCAATTCTACGAAAGAAAAGAAAGGTCTAACTCCTCATTGGTTGTTCTGATATCAAAACCACTAGTATTAAGATCTCTATAGACAACAGTTGATATACACCTGAGGAATAGTTATGTGACTGTCATGAGAATAAGATTTAACCCCATCAAATTGCTGACGTCGTATTCTTGTTAATGGCATAAAATTCTAGGCAACAACACATATGCTATACACTTGAATATCTGGATGGATTTGTAGCAAGTCATATAACTTTATTTCAGTAAGATGTATGTAAATTACGCTTAAGGTGCTGGAAAAAGGAGAAACAAGTTAAAGAGGGTTGTTATTATGACAAGTTTGCATTCATACCCTTTTAAGATATCCTTAGAATGTTATTCTCTGTACCGAGATTCGGGCTAGACCTGGGCTTGGGCCAAATAACAACAATATTTGCGGGCCTAGGCCTAGTCCAAGGCCCGAAATTTAGATGGGCTTGGACTTAAGCCCTTTAGGGCTCGGCCCATCTCGACCAATACTCATCCCTACAAAGAAGTAAGTTTGGTGAGTTTTTTTATTATTTAGTTATATCTTTACCTTTCTTTTTATTATTTAGTTATTTTTATGCATATATTCATTACTAAATATTTAATATACTTTTTCTATATTGAGAATTGTTATGACCCTAAAATGTGCATACCTTTTAAGTAAATTCGGACATGTCGTATATCAATTTCTGTTCGTTTGTCAAATATCTGTATCCTAATTATCAATATTCATTTTGCATTTGTATTTGTACTTTGAGGATATGATTTTATGTTTTACACATTCGTGTGATATTCGTATTCGTATCCGGATTTTTAAAAAGATAAAGATATGGTAATGCCTATATTCATATCTATATCCGACCGTTTTCATTCTTAACAAGTAAGGTGAAATAAAAATAGGAATAAGGTGAAATAATGGTATGCAGATGTGAATAGCAGTACTCTTGGAAACTGTGTCGAATGTGAAATTGACCATTTATTTCAATGTTTATTCTCCAAGCGAATAGGTGCTAAGTTTAATTCTTCAATCCATGGGTCCTTTTAGATCTAGACTAGAGATGAAAATGAATGTGAATATATTAGTATCCGATCCGCTATTGTATTCATTTCATACATATTTTGACATTCGTATTCGTATTCGTTTTAATATAGATGCAGATATGGATATCACTTTGACATTCACTAATATTCACATTCATATTCGTATATTCGTTTTCATACATAAATATAGTAATAAATTTATTTATAACTATGTGTAACAATATTTTATGATGCATTGACCATTGTTGATATAATTGTTATGAAATTACTATATATGCTATATCTATTTTATGTGTAAAACATCCTAAACATGTATATTTTAGTTAACCTATTAAATATTTCTATTATTATTCGCATCCGTTTCGTATTCGTTTTACATTCGTATTTGTTTTTAAAGATATGGTAATACAATTTTCGCATCCGTCAATATTCGTATCCGTATTCGTATTTTAAAATGAATAGTGATAATACCTATATTGTTATCGGTATCTGACCGTTTTCATCCCTAGATCTATTCCTTCCGTAAAATTATTTGTTTCATCTCATTTTAACATTCTCTCCATTTTCAACTATTACAGCTCTAACTCCAAAGTCGATAGTGGATCCTCTCAGCTTAGCTCTCCTTTTCCATCCACTTTAATAGATTTTAATTTAATTTTCTTTACTTATTTTCAAAATTCAAATTCTGGATTTTGTTCTAGCTAATCCACCCCATGGTCTCTATACGTAATTTTGATCAAATAACTACTACATCTTGCTATCAATATTTTGCCACAGTTCTAATGCATCAATCACTTTATTGCAAATGAATTTTACATGCATTTATAGTACGAATATAGGGCACTATTATCGACTCGAGCATCGAAAAATGCCTTGAACGGGTAGTTGAATCGAATCCTGAAAGATAAGGAGAGGGAGATCCATTACTTGCTTCATGATCGCATGTTCATCGACGTCATCATTAAGGAGAGTCCAAGAAGAAAAAGTAACAAAATACATCATCGATATAAGCAACATCAAAATACGAAGAAAAATATCATCAGAATCAGTCACGCATGTCGCATCTTTCTTTCCAACAAAATCAAAAGACGTACGCAACAAGCTTTTTCTCTTGTCCATCAAACTGACAATGAAGGGATTTTAAACGAAGAGGATCGAGCACAAGTCGACCAAGCAGGCTCTTATTACATCTAGGCTTTTGTCGCGCCATTTGCACTTGTTCTTGTCAATGGCTTAAGATGCTAAGGTAAAGTAGGATTAATCTATATGCTTGTAGTCATCTCGCATACGGACCTAGTGTCCACTTGGATTAAAGTGACTTCATTGAGTGAAGGACACCTATTGTTGGCGCTTTTATTCTAAGCTTTTATAAAGATAGACAACTTGCATATTCAATGTTGGTGCAGGTTGGAAATTATCTAACTAAAGGTTAGGGTAATTATTTTGACGTGTACGTTTTGTTGGAATAAATCTCATATATGTGGTACATATGAAATGTGGATAGCTAATCGATATGAGTTTTATCGAGTCAATAAATAAAACTTAATCGAATTACATTGACATGCGTTTATAGTTAGTGGGTTATCAATAGGGATGTGCATGGTTTTGCGGTTGGACGGGTGCATGACCCGAACTATGTGGGCTGATCCTAAAATAGTTGATATCAAATATACCTTTATTTGTCGGATACCCAATGGGGTGTACCCCGTCAAATCCAAGGTACCGGCCCGATCAGCATGGCAAATACCCACGGGTTGCCCCGTGAATGCCCCAATTATCGTCATCCTCGATTCTCCAGTACCTTTTCTGCCTTTTCCGACCTTCGAAACACAACCAGTACCTCCCCGCCCTCGCCACCTCCACCACCACTGATCCTATATGTCTATAATCCTCGTCTCTTAGTTTAATTGAGTTGTTTTCTTTTGACAAATGATGAAGAGTATCATCCAGAATGTTAAAGAAGTGGATGCACTTGTTTGTAACAGCAAGCCTTTCCATCTCTTATTATCTTCTCCGGAATTCAGCAATTATCTACTTTTGATTTTAATTCAGAATTCTATTTACACTCAAGAGGTCTACGCCTTGAAATATCAGTCCACATCGTGTACTTGAACTTTTAAATTTACAAGATTCTTGATTAGGATTAGCCTATTGATATTTCTTGCTAAGATTCTTAATATAAGAATCTTTTAAGATTAACTACAAGCCCAATTTCAATACCCAAAATTTTAAATTTTTGATGTGATATTACATAGTTCATTTTTATTTAAATATAGTATGGGACTGATTGGAACTAAGTTGTTGATATTATCTTAATTTTTAGATATATGGGATGATATCGGATCATGCATCTGAAGTAGAATTTAGTTTAAATGCGATCAATTACTAAATTAACATCGGGAACTACTCTTTCAGAAAGAGATTGAGTTATGTAAAGTGAAGTTAGAGATAGTTATTGATTCCATTTCTTTATCTTGGACATGAGTAGAATAGTTCAGCTACTGCTTTGTTTTAAGACATGAGTAGCATCTACTACTGTTAAACATAATGCAATAAGTGTATTGAATCGAGAAACAAATTTCAAGTAGTTTGTAGGTGAAATAATAAGATATAAATATGAATGTATAAAAATATAAGGAGGGTTAGATAATACCGGATTTGATGAGACGAACCAACTTGCCGAGGCGTGCAAAATGCACTGACCTTAAGAATAGATTCGTACCCCCATGGAGATTCTGATGGTGCAATCGGTATTGGTACGACTATTCTCCATGATACAACGACGAGATCTCAATGGGTATGCACGTACCAACATTGAGATCTATTGAGCAACAATAGATCATTCCTTCAAATTGACTCGCTCCAAAAGAATAGAGAGAATAGAATAATTGTGTATTGTGTGTTCTCAAAGCAATGCTATAGGCCCCTTTATATAGATACACAATAAGAGAACGTTACACATTCAAAACAATCAATTAAATCCTCCATTCAATTTGAATACTAATCATTCATAAAATAATGTATTAAAAATACAATAAATAAGATTCAATATTCTCATAATGTGCACAACATCCATCATTAGTATTATAAGGAAATATGTGTGACATGAAACATGCATGCGTTACACAAAAGATTTAAGTAATATATTAATGATATTATTATGAATTGACAATAAATCATATCCATGTAAAGACGTTAGAAAACATGATAGTGATATAATATCACTAATAAATTATCATGCAAAAAACGTATGTTATAAATCACATGCTCATTGATGCTAACCAAATAAAGTTCATGCACCACTAAATATAAAATAAACACCTTTATGTTTTTAACAAAGTAATAAAAGTATTTGAAATATAATAAAATACCAACAATCCCCCACTATTTCAAATACTTTATTTTTGAATTATCTCTTTTCATCCCTCACAATTTCAAAAAAGAAATTAAAGATAATAAATATTAAAAGATAGATGAGAAACTCAAAGACGACACTTGAAGGAACTAAAAAATGTAACGCATTAGACTTGGTGTCTTATCGACTATGAACCAAGACTTAGAGAATATGAATGTGGTTTCTAAAGGTTGGTGGAATTAAAATTCCTATAAACCAATCCTTTATTTGTGAAACCATTGACTCATATCTCACATTACATTTTTTATCTAGGTTGCTCATGCGGGTTGACACGTTTCGGCCATGTGTCTACCTGGATTTTCATGAGGGCTCTAGAGATTTTGCCAAAAAATCTCATAGGAAGCGGCCTCACCTCCACACCCATATAGGTGGATCATCATCAAGTGTATACTTCTTTTATACATCACCCAATTTGGGCTATGATGTCCATTAAGAACGTTTATGTTCAACCTCACCACTTATGATACTATCATATTGTACACCATAGGAATAGAGAATAACTGATATTATCCTCTTAGTCGTCCAGTGAATTGTTTATCCCATATGAACCTCCTTCCCGGGATCTCCATTCATGAAGGTTGGATTTCCATCACTTCGACTATTGATTTGGGCAAAATCCCATTCCCCTCGATGTACTCTCCACAAGCTTTTTGCTTAGTGGTTTAATTAGAGGATAAATCAAATTTAACTCTAACTTCACATAATACATTGATATTATGCCATGAGATATCTCATAATATTGTCTCTCGGACAAATATGCCTGCTTTTTCACATTATAAAATATTTTAGCAGTATGGCTTTCACAGTAGAAATATTGATGACGTTGGCTTCATCCAAATGGAAAGATCTGCCCAGAAGTTTCTCAAGCACATCACGAGTGCATGCATTCTCTAATGCAATAAACTCATGTATATCGAGCAAAGAATACTTGCTAGATTAATTTCAAAAAATATCCCTCTTCTAGGATAAGAATATGCCCTGTAGTAATTTTCGACTCATATGAATAATGGAGTGAGTTTGCACCATAATATCCTTCAAGAACTGTAGGATCTTCATAAAATATTAACATATCTCTTCTTTGAGATATTAAAGCATTCAAAACAGAACATCTCATTGCTCTCTTCCAGATTTGGAGTATACCTGCATAACTTTCAACAACATATGCAATATCTTGTCTAATGTATAAGACAATCAATAATTTGTGCATATCTAGTTTGAAGCATACAATCACTTTTACTCTTTTTTTCCTTAAAAACTTTTGCAGTAAAACGAATGCTAACTTGCTTGCATTCAAAAGAAGAAAAGTTTTTGCAATACTCTTGCGATGGAGAAATATAAATATTCTTTATGATATACTTATTCTCAAGATGGTATTTATTTCTCTCATGTCATTGATATCAACAAGAGTATTTTAACATATTCGAAGATCAAACACATATATATTTTTTTTAATACATGCTACCTTTTTTTGTGGTCAATAAGTGAGACATTGATTAAACACCCCCACATTTTCGGATATTTCATGCCTTCTATAAGGACATCATTCAATTCTAATGATAAAAAATATTCCGTGATTTTTTTTAAAAACATCACAAGGATTTCAAAACTGCTCAATTACGGTTAAGACTGAAAGGCCCATGGAGACAAGAAATAAGGATGATTAAATCAATAGTATTCACACCCGTTGGAAGAGCATATGAACGTATATATAAAATATATTTAATGGGAAAGATAAAATGTCACATTTGAGAGTCACAATTTTAATTTAGTATATTTTCCTAATTAAATACAAACAACTTCATGCCCGTTGAAAAATAAAATCCACATATTTCCATATTAGATTACCAACGTTATTGCACGGAAATTAAATATTGAAAGATGAATCAATCTTGCATGTAACGTGTACATAAATTCCAAAAATATGGAATTTATCACCTATTAATAATCGTGCATGGAGCCGATAAAACCAATTAAATTCATGGTGAAATTATTACGAAATTGTAATAAGTGTTTGAAATATAATAAAATATCAACAATCCCTTCCTTTCTTTTTAATCACAACATATCAACACATAATATTATAGTGACAAACATGATTATTAAGAGCATGTCTAACAATCAAACATACAAAAACTTTGCAATGACTGTTTTCTTTTCTAAGACTCAATAAAAGTTGCTCAACCACAACTAGATATAAGAGAGGGTATTTGGATAAAACAAATAAAGAACCCTCCAGAACCTATTATTAAGATTGTAGGTGAAATAATAAGATATAAATATGAATGTATAAAAATATAAGGAGGGTTAGATAATACCGGATTTGATGAGACGAACCAACTTGCCGAGGCGTGCAAAATGCACTGACCTTAAGAATAGATTCGTACCCCCATGGAGATTTCGATGGTGCAATCGGTATTGGTACAACTATTCTCCATGATACAACGACGAGATCTCAATGGGTATGCACGTACCAACATCGAGATCTATTGAGCAACAATAGATCATTCCTTCAAATTGACTCGCTCCAAAAGAATAGAGAGAATAGAATAATTGTGTATTGTGTGTTCTCAAAGCAATGCTATAGGTCCCTTTATATAGATACACAATAAGAGAACGTTACACATTCAAAACAATCAATTAAATCCTCCATTCAATTTGAATATTAATCATTCATAAAATAATGTATTAAAAATACAATAAATAAGATTCAATATTCTCATAATGTGTACAACATCCATCATTAGTATTATAAGGAAATATGTGCGATATGCATGCGTTACACAAAAGATTTAAGTCATATATTAATGATATTATTATGAATATATTGACAATAAATCATATCCATGTAAAGATGTTAGAAAACATGATAGTGATATAATATCACTAATAAATTATCATGTAAAAAATGTATGTTATAAATCACATGCTCATTGATGATAACCAAATAAAGTTCATGCACTACTAAATATAAAATAAATACACCTTTATGTTTTTAACAAAGTAATAAAAGTATTTGAAATATAATAAAATACCAACAGTTTGTGTGTTCATTATTTCATAACCAATTTGCACATATAATCCTTTCAATTTGCATAGATAATCCTCTCAATTCCATGTTAGTAATCATTGGCAAGCATACTTACATAACTGCAACCCGTAGCAAGCTTAACTTAATTGAAGATTTCCAGCCAATTACTTCCACTAGAGTAGAAAATAGAATCGTAGAAATTTTGGACTTAGCTTAACTTAATTATTTGTTTTTTTAACTTAGTTTTATTGTTTTAAAAAATATCTTTAATTCATATTTTTTAAATATACGTACTAATTAGTTTCCATATTAGATGTCAAGCATGGATGATACAATGAACTTGAGTACAGAAACTCGATCCCTAGAACTTGGTCAGGGATATGCACCTAAAATGAGGTTGCTAACTCGAAAAGCCCCATCACCCTACCAGGTCTTCAAAAAAATGGAAACTTGTCTTCATGAAAGCCATCGTAAGTATGGAAACATTTCATTGTCGATGATTGTGAAGATCATTATGAAAGACGAGGAATTTATATGTATTGTGGAGATCTTCTCAAATACCCACCTTCTCATGGCACTAGTAGCTTGAATAATCATCTATTGAGATGTAAAAAGTTTGTTAGAAACGACAAAACAGAGAAGATGAAGATGGTACAACATAAATTTATGCAAAATGTTGGGGTTGATCCATTTCATTCACCTATGTCTTATAGGTTTGATTAAGAGGAATGCCAAAAGGCTCTTATAAGAATGATCATTGTTGATGAGATGCCACTTAGGAGCGTAAAATGTGAGGAATTAATCCATCATTTCTACAATGTTGCAATACCACAATTTAAAGTACCTTCTTGTTTTACTATCTCTCGAGAGTATTTTGATGAGTATGTCAAAGAAAAGAATAACATCAAGAATTCTTTCGCAAAACTCTCTTCAAGAATGTCTCTTGCAACAGACATATATACATCGTGCTAGAATTTATGCTACATGTATCACACGACTCACTTCATTGATATTGATTGGATTTTACACAAGAAAATAATAAACTTTTGTTCAATATCTAGTCATTCAAGTGAAGTCATAGACAAAGTTATAGAGAATTATTTACTTGACTGTTGTATAGAGAGAGTAATGACTATAATTGTGGATAAGGCAAACTCCAATGATATAAGCATTCAATATATGAAGAAAAAACTTAATAACAGGAAGGGTCCAATTCTCCGCATGAGTACATGCACTTAAGATATGCAGTGCATATTCTAAATAGTATTACGAGAGAAGGCCTAACGTATATGGATCATTCTATTTTTAAGATCCAATCAACGGTGAAGAGCTTTGTATGCTTGGATGTGAAGTCTCGGTAAAATTCTACATACTTGATGTTAGAGTATGCAATTTAAGTTTGAAAAATATTTGATTTGTTGGAGACGGTAGAAGCTAAGCACATTGATGATCTTACTTCCTCAAGAAATAATTATTTACAAGGGAGTTATGATTGGGAGCACGTTCACGCATTATTACCATTTTTGAATATTCTTTATGATGCTACTTTGAAATTATCTGGTTTCAAATATGTAACTAGAAACGAATACATGCAACTGATGCTTGGCATATGTATAATCTTTTCTCGATGATGTAGACGTGGTGATCTACAAGCTCGTTTGATGTCATCTAAGATGAAGTCTAAATATGATAAATTTTGGGAAAAAGTTGATAACATGCAAAATATTTTATTTCTAACCATTATTGTAGATCTGCGATATAAGTTAGCTTAAGTCAATTGAATGATTGATCATCATATGACTGTGAGAAAGCTATAATTTTGATGGAAAAAGTGCTATTTATTTTGTCTTCAATATGTGATGTGCATTCCTCCGTTGTGTCATTCTCAAATGCACATCTTCCACTTTCGTGCACGAAATGAGTGAAGAAATTGATGATATGCAAGGCATTGAAGATTTTATGAAAAGGCTATATCATCAACCGATTGAAGGGATGTGAAGTGGTTTTGTTAAGTGAAGTTGGTAGTTCTTTTAGCTAGCATGTATTGTTCACGGGGTTCTAACTTCGACCGTCAATTGTGGGGTGTTAGCTTTCTGTAATGCCTTGTGCAATTGCATATATTATCCATGACTATTTGACGTCAATGTTTGTTATTTGATTTCTTAATTCTTACTATGTGTTGCAATTATACACGAAAAATACAAGAAAACCTAAAATCATGAAAATCATACTTTACCCAAAAAAAATTAATGCTTTGGAGACCTTGTAATATATAGATTTTAAGGGAAATGTATATAACTTTATGAGCTCATTGGAACTCAAAACATAGTTCTTAAAGCTCCTTGTGCTTTTCCTTATTTTACCTTTAAAACTATTTTTTTGTTATTTTTATTTTTTTCTTCAAAAATCACTAAAGACGTTACACAATATTAAATATAGAAAATTTATTATTTGCTATCACATTATTTTATAACTAAAAAATATTTTTTTCCTTTTTTAATACATATTAAGTAAAGAAATTTATTTTTATTTATTATATTAGTAAAATAAATATTTGAAAAATTAAAAATAAGCTATAAAATAAAACAATAAAAAATATTAAAAATAATCCCTAGTTTTCAAAAAAAAGTAAAACAATAAAATACAGATTAAAAGTCAACTAAAAATCATAAAAAAGATAAAAGTTGGATATAAATTAGACTTGGACTTGAATACATGTGATGTGCCTAAGACTCCGGACATTGCATCATTCGCTTCCCGCCATCTTAAGACTGACCTAGGACTTCCAACTGGTTAAAAAATTACACCACATATATTAATTAAATACTTTATTATGGACTTTTGGTCGATTATATTCTACACCTGTGCTACACTACTAAATCAATACCTGCGGGAAATCGGTCGACACCACTAAAGCTACGAACAATCTTAAGGTCAGCTACGTTAATTCTTGCTCAAATCCATGTTAAAAGATTCAACTAATTTTTACGTCGGTTGTACAATCAAACATAACCCTCGTGGGGGGAGGGAGTTGAACTCGGATCTTTTGAGTGGTAGCCTAGGCACATTATACTACCACCAGACCTTAAGTGAGTACTAGGAAAGCAAAATGATATAATAAAGTCTACGAAAACACAAGAAAATACGGCATCAAAATCACTAGGAAAGCAAAACGATAGTTAGACAAGCATTCACAATAAAATCATCGAACTTGTAATTAAGTTAATGACTGTGTATCACTCACACAAGGACTTCAACATTGGAATGGTAATGCCATCACCTAAACTTGACACTCACCAGGGATATGTGTGTCAATACATCAATCATGATGTCCTGCAATGGCACTTCAAACATAAAAAGCAGAACGAGCCACCACAGAAATAGAATGCAACTCTGAAACCAAGTCCCCTATCAGATGAACAGACATTGTAAGAAAGAATCACACAATTAGAGGAATTAGGGAAAGGCTATGATGCTGATGGAGGGCTCATGACTATATGTCTCAAAGGATGATCAACATCACCTCCCCCAGCATGCTTAACAAATTCCGCTGGAGTCATAAAACTACCATGACAAACGCATACAATCCGAACTTCGTCTTCCTTCCCATACTTGTAGAGAAAACCTTCAATCCTCTTGCCTTCAGGTCCATGACCTCTTGTCGATACACATGGCATCTGTTCCAACATACTCCTTGTGGTATCCCTACTTCCATTAGCTTTTACCGTAGTTTCTTTCAATCGCCTGCTTGAATCTTCCCCAATGCAACCGCTAGTATTTTCGATGATTTCAGCCGTAGGTGAAACGTGTAACTTGCCAGCTTTTGCTAGGCTCTTCGTCTCTGACCAATGACCTGAATATCATGTACCACGCATGGATATTAGTATAGGCTGGACAGGAAAGGTATAAGTAAACAATGTGTAGCCTAGAAGAGCACCTAGATATTAAGTTGCACAGTAAAGGCCCTTAACTGACATGTTCAAAAATCATCTCCATGTGAGTGTTGGCAGAACAAATAATTTCTGAATAATGAACTGTCATATGATGAAATGCTGATGCTAACAATTTGTGCCTGGGATCTAATTAGTCCTTATACCAAAAAGTATATTACCTCTCATATAAATTGTTTGCTAAATATGCCCAACATATCAACATTACAATAATTTCTTAGTGTGTATATTTGAACTGATTACCTTAGTCACCGACGGGTTCTTATGAGTAATTAAAAATCAAACATTGATATTTATAAAGTAAATTCAAAACAAAATAAATCTAAAATTAGTCATTTATTGTGGGAGTATAAGATATCTACCTAATGAAAAATAGATAAAAATTGGTCTTTTCACTTTTTCTCCAGTCTACTAAAAAAGCAAAGGAAAAAAATCATATACGTGAATCCTTTGTATTTTATATTGAACTCTTTGCTAGTAATATAAAAGATATAACTAACAATGAAACTGTTACAATGATGTTAAATCTAACAATTTAATTTTCTATTAGAATCGACATGATACTTATATGTATTACTAATAATAAATTTATAATTAATTACTTATATGTATAGTTTAACAATGAAACTATTTACAAATTATTTATATGCATACTTGTTAAATGAAACTAACATTATTAAAGCTGGATGAAGTTAATCATTTATGAAATAATAATATGCATATATAATTTCCTGTTTTATATCAAAATACTTTTCATCAACAATACATTGAATATTTCCCCAATGTAATAAATACAAAGATACTAAGATTTCTAAATTATAAACATGAAGTATAAAAATAATTGGGGACCATTATAAGTTGTCAATTTGTTTACAAAATTAATAAGCTTTGTTTATCTTTTTTCATTAGAAATTATGAATTATTTTGAACAAGAATAAAGATTATAGGGTAATGATGATTTTCCGATTCGCCTTCACTTTTCACCAAACTGGTAATGGCCTCCACCTAACCCCGATTCCACCAAGGAAATAAGTGCTTGTGTGCGTTTTTTCTTCAAATTATACTAAATTACTGTTTTATAATTTTTTCCAATATTTTTAAAATAAATGTGGTGAATTTAATTTTTTATTAGATTGGTTGATAAGATTCTAAAATCTCAATTATAATTAACCTCATGAATTAAACATGTAATACTGTTAAAATAATATAATCCTTTACTCAATAATTTAATTTCAATAAAGGGTTGAATATGAAATAAAAAATGAAGTCTAATAAAATAAAACAATAAAGGAAACCTCTGGTTGTTGGCAAATGAACAATATCATTATATTGCCAAGAATTTTACCAAATACAGTAACTTCTCTTACGCGCACACCTTAAAGAGTAACTTCAAAGAACAATCAATAGTGAAATACTATACTAGTTTTAAGATGATCGCATCTTAATATACTTCCTTCTATCTTAAAATCTCTCCAACTCAACCTCAATTGTGTATCTCTAAAATTCCAAGTTAGCCCCATCAGAACAAGAACGTTATAAGGCTTACAAAGCTGGCTCTAGACAGGAAGATACAAAAGCTAGCTAGTCAGTAATCAAAATTTATGTCACTTGAATTACAATAAACAATGTAGTCAACATGCATTGCTATGTTAAAGATATTTTCTCAAAAACTTATCTTAAAATAACAAGTGGTCATTTAAAATAAAACTTAAATTTCAGAAAAGAAAAACAACACTGCAAAAATCACAATAAACTTCATAACAAAAGCCATTCCAGGACTTCCCATCTGGTCACTGTATTACTTATTCAAGCACTCATTCGTCTAAATTATCCTTAAAAGATCCAGCGGTGACTACACTAGTCAACACCAATTTGGAATCTTTGTCTAAGAGTGAGCTGGAACCAATTTAAAGGTACATGATCGCAATCTCATAGGAGCCAATGGAGCAAAAATGTAATAATTCAAACGTGTTAGACCAGCAGGATGGTGTTTAATTGTTCAAAAAGGTTGGTCTAATCTTTGAATCAATACAGAAGAAGCAAGCTATGTGAACTTTCATATGGACTATCTACTGATCTGAATTCCAATTAAAAGATCCTTCACAAAAGCCATTTGGCCCTTGAAATATTTTCTTGGCTCATCCATTGCATGCAATTCCCCAGAGAGTATAAATCACACAATATATATGTTACTGTTACAATCTCATCAATACTCTGGACAATGGATAGCGTCTCCCAGAATTGCAAAATAAACTATTTCCAAATATTCTCCAGGCTCCATTTTAGAAATCATTTGATTATTAACAGCCCACATACTAATTTCCCAGCCTTGATCCAAGTCATCCCACCCTCAAATCTCCTAGAACAGGGTGAAAACCATCTCTAACAAACTACAAACCGATCTAAAGAATCATTGCTAAGAAACAGACATGAATGGCAAGAGCAACTCAGATTCTCAAAACAAAATTATCAACAAAAATTCCAAGTACAGTAAGCTCACCAAGACCCAAAGCCTCCGCACGCCACCGCCGCCGGGACGCGCGCCGTCCACTCCGCCCCATGTCTCGCCGGATTCTTCGCCGCGCCATCTCCGATCACCGAATCGATCTCCCACATCCTCCCCTCCGGGTGGCCCTCCGCGCGCCTCATTCCCCTCCTCTCCGACCTCTTCCTCTTCGCCTCCATCCTCCGGAGAAACTGCATCTCCTTCTTCCTCCTTGCGTCCTCTCCATCCACCTCCGAGGGCAGAGAACACGTCCGCGGCAGCGGCGGCGGTGGCTCCCTCCCGCCGGAGAAGGACGCCACCGAAGACGCCCGCACGAGGCCCCTGTCCCGCTTGAAGCAGCCACCGAGGGAGAGCCCGAGGCAAAGCTCCACGTCGCCGGAGTCCTCAGCGGTGGTGACCGCCGACGAGTCTCCGGAGCCGCAACTGCTGGCGAAGCGGCGGAGGAGATCTATGGGCTTCCCCGTAGCGTCCGACATTTCTGATACGATCGAGCTCACTGCGCGAGGATGATGGCGACGGGACGAGAGTAGGAGAGATCTGCGGAGAGGATGGGGAGGATCTCTGCGTGTGACTTCGGGCGGCTGCGTGTGGGAGATTTTTCGTGTGAGTGACCGGTACGGTTGGGATGGTGAAGGGAGAGAGAGAGGTGGGGGATGGGAGGCTCGCGGCTCCGGATCGCCACGTGTTGATTAGGGGGGAGACGGTGGACACGTGGCTACAGAAGGCGCAAGTGGAAAGTGCGTCTTTTCTGGCTATTTCTTTAACGATAATTTGTTTTAATTTTGTACTTGTACCCTCACTGTCATTTTATTTCCACATAAATCCATAAAAAGAAAGGACAGTTTCTCGAACAAAGAATATCAGATCTTACAGGGGGCAATGAGAAGAAGACCACTGAATTCTAGTAAAAGTTATCGTACGTGATTTAGTGTGAGTATTAAACGCGTAAATTTGTATTTATATGACTAATAGTTATGTCTAAAAATATGAAATCTGAAATTTAGCAGAAAGTAGGTAAGAAAGATTAGTAGGAGGATACGGAAGTAAATTGGAAATAATCTCCCTTGGAAGGGCCGGAGATAAAGGAGTCGGGGGACGTCGCCTCCAATCGCCGCAACTTCTGTGCTGGGAAAGTTTCTTGACACGTGTCGCTCCTGAAGGAAAATCAAACAGACTGGCACGTGTCAGTCTATAACAAAAGAGGACTGCGGGGTGTTTGAAATGGTCCGATTTCTACGGCTCTCGTGATTGGAGAAATTGTCCTGATACCCCTCGCCTATTGTCGATATATCAGGTACTCCGACGATTTGCGTTTTTGAAATCATGGGAAAGTAAGGAAATTTTGATTATTTTTGTTGATCATTCCAATTTCTGAGGTTTGCATTTTTTATTTTTTAATCAAGGAAACATTTATTGTTTCGCGATCTCTTCCCTTTTGAAAATAGGAGAGAAATTATTTGATCCACAATATCAACATTTTAATACAAACCACCTTTATCGGATTCACAACACATGAAATCAAAAGCTCTTCGAACTCAACCTTAGTTAGCATTCGTGCACACGTCAACTTTCACTCTTCGCCTTTGCAAAGGAGTAAAAAAATAAAATAGAGTCTGTGTTTTTTCTTCAGACTTTTTTTATTTCATACATATACACTTACAATTTACTTTCTCTATATTTGTTATTTAACTCCTAATTCATGTAAGGTCTATCTATTAAGGGTTTTTACATGTGTACTTCTTAAATTCAAACCAAGGTGTTATTAAGGGATGGCTTTATTGCACTTATCCATACAACTAAAATATTTAGAAAAAGAAGAGTGCTCCGACCTTCGTCTCTTCTCAATTGCAAGATCTATATGATTGGTGTTGCTGGTGGTGCACCCTCGAGCTTTAATGGAAGGGCTCTGGCAATGTGAGGTTCTTAGATGAAGGGTAGGTGTCGGTGATAGGGATGAAATTGGATATGGTTATATTTGAATATCTTCATAAAATATTTGAAAAAATATTGAATATGGATATATGTATATGAATACTAATCGTATATGTATATCAATTATAAAAAATTACTAATATGGATAGGGATACGATAACAATAAAAAGATATGCATTCGTACCTGAATATCTGAATATAAAATAATACACACACACACACACACACATATATATATATATATATATACGATATTATATTTAGTAAACAACTAAGCTAACCTCAAGTCTATACATTCTCTCGATCTCCGATAACCAATACGTCTCTTTACATCAACAACTTCATAAGAATCATAATAGGAGAAATCTCAAATAGGCTCCGACTCCTTCGCAACTATAACTTTTATTGATTGTTTAATTTTTTTTATTATGGTGTGTAATGGTATCATTTTTAATCACTTCATGCTTGGGAATTTTTCGATCAAATTCGTAATTCATATTTTTTGATTGTGTTTATATCCTATCTTAGGTTGAGCGATACTCATATTATTGTTTATTCAATCCAGATTTATAGTCAATTCGAAATTGTATCCAATTATGTTAAGATATGCTCCCATGAATTCATATTTAACTCAGATATACTCGTATTCGATATAGATGAAGCAGAAAAGGATATGGAAATAGTCATATCTGATCTGTATTCGATTTGGTTTCATCCCTCGTCAGTGCAAGATTTTGCTCCTTTGTTGTCCCGCCATAGCTCAAGAGCAGTTGTTGTGGTGTGTTACCATGGTCGGGTCACTCAAATATAGAGTTCTGAACTTAAGGTCTGGTGAACGCCCGGTGCTGCAGAAGCCTACAAGTGGAATGTGGAGAGAACTTAAATTTTATTGGATATCTATTTAGGGACTTAAATTTTTTTGATCTATGATTATCTATGAGGGTTTATTGATCATAATATTTGAGGATTTAAATCACATAAAATCACATATCCGGTGATTTATTCCCTCTATTTATTTTCACTGCATTTGTATCTCATTTCATTGCATTTTATTTCCCGACATAGAAATTAACATAGATATTAATTAATTATTTAAATTAATTTGAAACCACACAAATAATAATCATTATTCCCTGTGTTTGACCTTGATATACTTGCCAAGTAAAAATCCTCCACAACATTCAAATATTGTGGTCTTTGATCGTTCACTTTTCATCTCCTATACTAAAACTGTCCATTTTTAAAGAGGTGAAATACATGTTCATCAGATGGTGTTGTTGCTGGGGGATCTCTCGTCAAATAAAATAAAATCTTGACAATGCTACACTATTGCTCAATCAGTCCTCCAATCAGTTTGTTGCTCTCTCCTATCCTCTTGTACAGAGAGGCCAATCTCTGCCTTGCTTGGCTGCCTCGATTTCCTATAAGTCCGTCCTAGCGTGGCAGTCCCTCGCACCAAGTTCAAGTGGTAGAAGTTATTAGAATAGATAATCAATTATTTATAAAAGAAAAATAAATATAGAAAATAATGCAGCTATATATACAAACTATCCTACACATTGCTCCTCGGCAACTATGTCATTTGATTCAGACAGATGAGTGGGGTACCTAAAACTCGATCTTAGAGGGCATGCGGTGTCCGAAAAATCAGATCCGACAATCCCTATATCGGACCCTCTCACGGCACTTGGTTTCCAATCAAATGGCCATCAATAACTAAATAACAAAATATGATAAAACAACACAAATATGTGAGCGAAAAGTTATTATAACTCTATAAAATGTGTATAGTGTGCAAATGGTAGAGTGCCGAACCACGAAGAGCAAAAAATGGATAGATAATATTACTAATAATTATTGCTAATTAATAATAATAATTTTGTATTTTTTTAGATTTTTCTTATTTTTTGTAGATTTTTAATATGTAATTTGTTTTTAATTATGCAAAACTTTAATTTCTTTTTTGATTTTTACAATAATATATATAATATAATACATCAATGTATAACGGGTAATATATGTGTAATATGTATATGATAGATAATATATATGTATAAATGTATAAATAGGGTCAAAATATTTTAAATAAAATGCTTTTGTATATTAACTTATGGGTACATCAGAGCGAGGGGAAGACAGTTGATGGGGGGCTCGACTTATGGGCCCCTATGATTGGTTCCGCTAGACCGCAAAAGGACAAAATAGGAATCAAAAGAATTAAAAAATGAAAATAACATAAGAAATGATTTATTTAAATAAAAGTTAATAGATATTTTTTTGTAACTTATTTTATAATGATTTTTATTTATTTTTACAATACTATTTACTAAGTATTATTATTTATAATTATTTTATAAATATTTATGTATATTTAATGTATTCATATTTTTATCCAGTTTTTTATACATAATGATATATTTAATTATTTTACTTATTTACGATATGCTTTAATATATATTTACATATTTTTGTTATAGTTTTATAATTTTAATTATATACTTAAATAAATACATATGTAATACATTATATGTAGACTATACATTTATATTAATATTTATTAATTATTTTATTTCTTTTTACACGGTTTTAATTTATATATATTTTTTTCATGAATAATATATGATATGTACAATTATTTAAAAATAAAAGGGGAGTAAAAATGTAAATAATAAAAGATATGAATATTATATACAGATACACAATACAATAGTACCTAAAAGCGAACTTTTATATCTTAACTCTATTTTTAATGAAACAACCTTCATTATATAGATAATTTAACTTTAACAATAAAGGTAGGTTTGGTCAATTTTGATTTCATAAGTAGGAGATATTGATCTGTGACATTCGATTTGCAGCTTTTTCATCTGTATGTATAAGTTGCAGTGTGCATGATTCTTATTAGCAATTCTTTTAGTTTTTTAATAGATTATTATGTACAAGTTTCATGTTGAACAATTATTCATTTGAAGTATGTATAATGAATAATAAAATAGAAATGACTATTTTCATTGTATTTAATTAGGGATCTATGTACAATATTAGGCCCTTATCTCCCCATACTCTATTCCTTGTCGACCAAGTCAATATTGACTTGCTCTTTGGTTTAGGGTCATTCAATATTTTCAATCTTTTATTTATTTTCTTTTATTCTTTTATTTTGAGATTAAATACCTATATTTATGTAGTATTTAAAGGTTAACTAATGAATGTTATTTTGAGCAAATTAATGATATTTACATGTATTTTACTAGGGATTGGAGGCCAAAATGAAAGAATAAATGTGATGAATGGTTATTCGTCATGTGTACACGAACATCATCCCAAGCACAAGTTCACATAGCATAAGAAGAGATAAAAAAGAGATGGAGTAGAAAGAAGATCTTTGGCTACAACAAGTTTGGAGGAATTGATCTTTGGAGTTGTTCTTCTCTAGCATTCTTATCTCCAATTGGTAGCAGATTCATTATTTTGGTGATATTTTCTCTCAAATATTCTCCATTATTTGATGATTTGTAGCATCGTATAGAGGGTTAATTTTTTATAAGCTCCTCACGGGAGATTAATTCTTTATAGTACTTGATTTTGGGTTGCGATCAACTCCATAGTTTTTTACCTTCACATTGAGGATTTTTGCACGTTAAAATTCTCTATGCATATGTGGTTGATCATTCTCTTGTTGACATTTTTTATCTGTAGTTGTACGTAGTTGATATATCGTGCATAATCTTCGTATAAACCCTGCTATTTTTCCATGATTCGACTTATAAGAGGAATCTATTCCCATCTTGAATGATAGTAACAAATCACTTGCCTCATAATAGCTTCCATGCACCATTCAAAAGTTGCCATTATGGACATTCTATTGGTACGGTTGTTTATACCATCACAAATAGTGTTATATAAGTGATGACTAATCAATAAAGTGTTATTATAAAAGGGCGATGCTCAAATCGCTTACGGTCAACCTTCGCGAGCTCCTTCCTCTTCATTCTCCTCACGATGAAATCCTCCCCATCTATCTTCCTCCTCATCGCAATGCCTCCACTATGAACTCCTCTCCAACTCAGGCATTCTCCCTCCCCCTACACTCTCAGAACCATGTCCTCCTTGACAAATAGCCTCTCTGGATCTTTTGAAACAATGCTGACAATAGAGGCAACCTCATCTATATATGTTAGGTACTTCATCAACCGTCTGGATGACTACTTAACAACTTAAGCGTATACACCTTCTATCGCAAAGGCACGAGATTGGCTAGAACGACAATGAAAATCCACAGTGCTACTAGAGAAATCCATATTTATAGATTGATTGTCGAAGAAAATCAACAAAAACGGTCGGGGCCTTAAAACTCATTTTAAACTTGAACAAATTTGACCAAATATTTGCCTTTTAAGATGAAAACACGAAGAAGTATCGGATTTTGATGAAATCGGACAGCCACATAGAAAAAAATAATGTATATGCGGTATAATCAGACGAACTAATACGCGTGATGTTTCAGTAGGTTGACAATTTTTGTGGCAAATAAAACGGCAAAGTTTTGAAGTAGGGTACAATACAGAAGGATGGACAACAACGACGACCGAACATATAAAACAACCGAACATATTGGAGAACATACTCTTCGTCGAGGTTTCCAGTTTCCACGACTAGTACGCCTTGAAGTAGGGCACAAAACGCTCCTGGATATCCTTGTGATCCCACTGGAGGCCATTCCACCAATCCCACGTTCCCTTGATCTCTCTGATGTCCTTGCAGCTGCCTTGTCCAAAGGGGAGCTTCTTCAGCTTCGGACAATCTTTGACCCTGAGCGTCCGCAGAGACGGAAGGCGCAGAGGGTGCCTCCACGAGAAGCTGCTCAATCGCGGCAACTGGAAGAGCAGCAAGAACTGCAGATTGGGGAATGAGATGCCTCCATCGTCTGACCCCTCCGAGCCTGCGCTCGTATCGCTGGAACCACCATTGTCCATGAGCATGGAGATCCCTTCACAATCCTGCAAACACACGAGCTCGAGCTTGGCGAGGCGGCCTAACCAAGTCAAGTTCCTGAGGGAGTGACAGCGCAGTAGTCCCAAATGCCTCAGCGTCGGAAGGAAAGACGTGTGTCCTTCCGACCCGATATCCTCAGCTTCCGGTGCAATCACTGTTATGCGGAGCGACACTAAAACGATCTCGCGGACACGTCCAAGATGGCCGTTTCCAATTATCAATTCTTCCAATCTCGGGCAACCAGATATCTCGAAATATTCGAGGCGGGTTAGGCTGGAGAAGACAGAGCGCATGTCTGTGAAATCCGTCCCTTCCAAGGTCAGCCCGGTCAGGGCGGAGCCGAATAGGCTTCTTATTTTAGTTAAATCGGAGTCAGTTCTTGCGGTTAGATACAATTGTTGGATTCCAGCCATGTCTCGGAGGTTCTCTAAAGACAAGTATGCGCCTCCCGGTTGGCTCCACTAGTGACCGTTGTCGGTCATGTGCAACGCCTGGAGCTTGGAGAGCTTGGTGATGCATTCCCGGAGGATGCCCTTGAGCTGCCTGTTATCATTCATTTCCAGCTGCCTCAAATCCTCCAGGTTCCCAAGCTCTATCGGTAGGCTACAGATTTTTGTCTTGGTAAGCTTGAGCAATCGAAGAAACTTCAGCAATCCAATCGACGGAGGAATTTCTTCTATTTCGGTGGACGACAGGTCCAGCACCAGAAGCTGGGGGGTGAAGCGGAAGAAATCGCGGTGGACTTTCTTGATGCTATCATTGCCAGCGAGATGCAACGCGATGAGATGGGGGCATTCGGGCGTGCCCTCGGGCAAACGATCTTCCACGAATGCATGGGTGCTGTCGGGCAGAGAATTAATAGGCTGCTTCACGGACACCCTTGTTGCTTTGAAGTCACTCCAGGATTGCAGCTCCTGACCTATTGCTACCGACGTTCGGATTTCCCTGTCTCCTGAAGCACTTCGAACCATATATTGGATATGGTCGTCCATGTTCAAGTAGTAATCACACCAGTAACTGCTTTCGAGCCAATGGGCATCCCGGAGCTTCCTGATCACACGATGACCCTGGTCGTAAGCCTCGTCGATATTGACTCTGTCGTCGAGCAATCCTTCTCCCATCCAGGAAGCTATAATGGCGTCCTCACAAACAGGGCTGTTGTAGTCGAATGAGGCACAAGAAGAGAGACAGTCCTTCAATCGATTGCTCCTCAGGCTGTCGTAACAGAAACGTAAGATGGACTCGAGCACGGGCGTGCCTGTTATATTCTCCCGAGATGCCGCAATATCACGCAGTTTGTCAGCGGTGTCTTCCCACGGCCTTACAGTCGAATGCTTCTTGAGAGATCCTGCCACCACGCGCATGGCGAGATTCAGCCTCTCGTTGCCTGACCCACAGCATTCCACGAGAGAGTTGACTATGTCTCGAGCGTGGCCGTCTATGTATTTGTTTCTGGTCACATCGGCGGCGCCAGCCATCATATAGGAACGGAACAGCCTCCATGGTTCTTGTTCCGTAGACGAACCCTCGAGGTTTTCATTTGCTGTTGATGGGGGGATCTGTGGAGCCTTATCCTTTAAGAGCTTGTTAGGATCTTCCCACTTGTTGCGGTCCTTATCCAAACCATCAACTCTCCTCAGCATCTCTTCCACGTTACGTGCACTCCTATAGTTCGAATGGAATTGCCAACACCTGTTCGTGGAGAGGGACGAAAGGAGCTTATCTACATCGCCGTTGAGCTTGTCGACGTTCTCCATCCACGCGACCACCTCGACGTTGGTTTCTCTTTCTCCATTGCTTACTAGCTCTTCGATGGTCTGTACTGTTGAATCCTTTCTCTGTTTTAATTTCTCCATATCATACTCGAGTGCTCGCTTTTTCGTTTTAGGGCACAGGCTGTATCTGATCTCAGGTTCGCATATCCTCAAGCAGCCATCGATCGAACAACTTGGGAAGAATGGCATCTCTTGATCTCAGGTCTGAGAGGAGGAGACGAATCCGCCAGATTGAGACAATGTTAGATTGGAGGATCTCAAACTATATTTTAAATATTTTTAGACATGTGTTGGTAATTTTACAAGGAAACAAATATTTGTTTGATTGAATACAAGGATAGAGAACCTGAAATTTCTAAATTAATTTTTATACAAGAAACAAAGTGTTACACAGAAAAGAACTCTCTATATTTTAAGATAAAGAAGAAAGCTATGTGAAGATGGAGAATGCACTTGTATAATTCCCCCAACTGTTACGAGGACGGATCCTCTGTTGTAGCTGTAATGCAAAGAACCATCTGATGGGGATCGGATGGTCCTCATAGGAGGTCGCGGATGGTTGATTCTTGATGAGAGCCGTCCGATCCCTATCGGACGAATCCCTGCATTACAACACTTTTGTATTACAACAGAGGATCCGTCTTGACTGGTTATAGGTCCACATCCCCTTAATGGCATGAGAGAAGTGCGTCCCCCTGAAATAGAAAAGAAGTTTTCCTGTGGAGCTTGAAGCACCGACACCTTTAATGCATCCAAGATATTTTATATATGTTGATGTGCCTTATATCTTTACTGAATGCGATCCATTCCAATCCTAATTGACCAGAGGATTCATCTGAATTCCAATTATAACGTATCATGTTTGTTCAACCTAATACATTATAAAGCTTGTGATGTGACCTCCCTAACATTGTTGGGAGAAATGTTTGCTATAGATTTGAAGTTCTATTTGATTAGAGAATTAGATCATTTTATTTAGGATTTGGAACATCTTTGCTTAGAAATTTAGACTATGTTTGATAAGGGATTTGGATCATATTCCCTATGCAATTTGAATCTTGTTTCCTTTGGTATTTGGATCTAGATTATTTTGGGTTTTGTTTGCTTTGGATTCTATTCGTATGTGAGGAGGGGTGCTAAACCCCCATAAAATTAGTGTTTTGGATCATCCTTTGCACTACAGTTCCTCCATCGTATTGAAAGAGATTCACTGCCACCACCAAGGATGTATGCTTGTTACATTGAAAACCTTGTAAATTCTATGGTGTGGTTGTTTTCTTACTTTCTTGTATGTGTGCTTGATATACACTCCACTTCTGCTATGCACAAGCAACGTGTATCATAATAATCAAACTTGTCCGAAGCACGATGGATACGATGTCACACAATGTGAAGATTTGTTAATGGGAGAATATTTATGATAATATACGTCTTTACTTCGACAAGTTTGTCATTAGTTGTAGGATTACCTTACAACTTTAAGTTACTTTGTCTAACATAGAGGTAGAGTTCGTGGTATCGATAGAAGCCAAAAGGGAAAGCATCTGGTTAAAACTCTTGACTAGAGATCTTGAACCATAACATGATCACGCTATTAGATATTGTGATTGTTTTAGCGTATTATGTGTAGTCAAGGATCAGGTGTATCATGAGATGATCAAGCATATTGAAGTCAGGTTTCTCTTTATACATTCTGAGAAGAAGATCATTATGAAAAAAGGTCGCCATTATATATAACTTCGTTTCTTACATTAAGGTGGGATCATGCTATAAAAATTCAAAGGGTTCTCATTAAGTTCCTATAAATTATTGATCAATCTTAGAGTAACGTTGGATGGGGAAAATTATGAAAAAAGAAACAAATGATTTTGGTTAAAAACGATACTGTGTTTGGTATTGATGAATTCGTGGTGCATCGTCTTTATCTTTCATTTTGGATAAAATCTTTGGTAAATACTTGTAAATATCCACTAATTCTAATTATTTAACATTCTAATCACAATTATTAATATTATATAATTAACATTTATTTTATCTAAAATAAAAGAATAAAAAGAAAAGGAAAAATAAAAGAAAAGAAGGCTGAATATATAAAATATATACAGACTGATCTTAACCCCGAGATCATGCCAATATTGACCGGGTTGACAAGAAAAAAGTAGCGGGAGATAAGGATCAAAACATACAAACATATTCAGAAAATCAAGACCAAAAACATAATTTACCCATATTTAACCTTGTGAATACTCCACCTATTTTATTTATCATCAAAACCATCTCAAAATAACACTCTTTTTGTAAAAATTGTTCACAAAAATATATATTATTTTATAAAAATATCGAAAAAATATTTCGGCATAAAAATAAATTAACCGCAATGAACCGTAAAAGCCGTGAAAGCCGACTTCCAAGGTTCATAACTGTTTGTAGAAAACTCCAAACAGACCAAACTCACTTTAAAATCTATTTTGTACATAATACTATTTATTAAAAATATTAGAAAATAGGGATTTTTACCCGGCAGACCCTATAATCTTTTGCAATTACCGCTACGACCTTCGAAACATCGTAATTCCTCCCTAGACCCCGTAAACTTGCTCCGTCTTACCGCATGAACCCTGTCGTCAATTTTAACTATATTTGAGTCAAATACTTGGGTTAGTCTTGAGTTAACCTAACCAATTTACCATCCAACGGCTACGATTAGCCAAAATAAAAAAAACAAGAGGAAAGAAAATCATGCCGGGGGCCGAAGCAGCAACTGCAGGGGGATGGCCTCCATCGTCGGCAGGGGCTGGGGCGGAGGGCGAAGCAGCAGGGGGGGCACTCCATCGTGCGGCGGGGAGGGGGGGCTCTGCAGCGGCGGGGGCGAAGCAGCAGCTGGGGTGGCGGGGGACCTCCATCGTCGGCGGATTCCATCGCGCGCGGCGGGGGGGGGGGGGGACCTGCATCGCGCGGGGGGTGGGGGGCACTCCATCGTGTGGCGGGGAGGGGGGGGGCTCCGCAGCTGGGGTGGCGGGGGGCCTCCATCGTCGGCGGATTCCATCGCGCGCGACGGGGGGGCGGGGGGGACCTGCATCGCGCGGGGGGTGGGGGGCACTCCATCGTGCAGCGGGGGGCGGGCTCCAACGCGCGGGGGTGGGGGTGACTCCATCGCGCGGGGGGGGGGGGGGGGGGGGCGTAGCAGCGGCGGCGGCGGGGGCGAAGCAGCAGCTGGGGTTGCGGGGGTCCTCCATCGTCGGCGATTCCATCGCGCGCGGCGGCGGCCGGGGGTGCGAAGCAGCAGCGACGGCGAAGCAGACTCCATCGCGTGGGGGCGGGGGGAGAAGCAGCGGCGACGATCGGGGGGGCGAGGCGACGGCAGGGGGCTCCATTGCCCGGGGGGTCTCAGATGATGTAATGGCAACCAATGTAAATTAAATAAACAAAATGGCTATAATATAAAGGAACATGACGGAATCTGGTTAATTTTAACGGGCAAATTAACGAGGCTTAACTGCAGGGTCTGTAGGGTAAGGGTTAGCAATTTTTGAGGGTCGGGAGAGGAATTACGATGTTTCGAAGGTCGTAGCGGTAATTGCAAAAGATTACAGGGTCTGCCCGGTAAAAATCCCTAGAAAATATTCGGATAAAGCCGGTGTGTTTCAGCTTTTGGACCCGTTGTATATTTGTATTATATGTAGAAATTTCTCCGATTTTTAATTAAATAACCGTAAATCCGATTAACTTAATTTTTTTTCCTAAAATCTTCTAAAATTGTATAGAAAAATATAAAAATATAATTGAGCCAAAATACTAATAAAATCCAGAGGCCCGAAGCTGTTATTTTTTTCTTTCGGGTTTCATAACTCGACCGTATGAACTCCGGATTAAGCAAACTCAGTCCCAAAAATTATATTTTTCAATTATATACAAAATGGCATTAGTTTCGTCAGAGTTAATGCGAAGAACGCTGTTTTCAGGTCTGTATTGGTATATTGTACAATAAACCGCAACTTTTATTATTGTTTATACATCAATATATTTATTCATTTATTTATTTTTAATAAAATAAATAAAATTCCATTTATTTATTTAAATTGTTTATTTATTTATATAGTTAAATTAATTAATTACTTTATTACATACTTAATTATTTAATTAATACTTAATTACTTAATTATATACGTAATTACTTAATTAACTATTTAAAGAATTTATTAATAATATTTATTTATTAATTAATTATTTAATTTTGAATTTATTATTAATTAATTTTATTATTAATTATTTAATTTTATTAATTTTATTTTTATCCCCCCCCCCCTCTCTCTCATTTCTTTTCCCCCTTCTCTCTCTACCTTTCCCCTTTCTTCCCCGACTCTTCTTCTTCCTCCCTCCTCTTCTCCTCCTTCCCCCTCCGGCTCCTCAACCGCCGCCAACAAAACCCAATGGCCGGTCGTTTGCCTAACCGCGCCGGTGCCCGCATCCCTCGGCGGTGACCAGCCTCCTTCTTCCCTATAAATATACCCACCCCCTGCCGGCCCGAGGTATCCGCCATTTGCTCCATCATCTCCCCAAAGCTCCGAGAGAGAGCCCTGAGTGCCAGAGGAGCTCCGATTTTTTCGAGCGAGGGAGAGAGGAGGTGGGATCGCTGCTGGCGTGAAAGCTCTGCTCCATCATAGAAGCACAGCCTCCGCGTACGCCACCGCGTCGAGGCTGCAAACCAGGAGTTCTGCTGCGAGCTCCGTTTTCCCAGGCGATTTCACCATTCCACTTATTCCTCCAGGTTAGACCATTACTCTAGCTTCCTCTTCCTCCTTCGTTTCTCTTCTAATCCCTTTCGTTCTCTCGTTCCCTCCATTTCTCTTCAATCTCTGTTTTTTTTTTGAATTTTTCACCGATGATTTCCATCACACTTTCGAAATCCACCTTGATTTTACCTTATCCTATCCATTTTATTTCTCCACTTTTCAATCCAGACTTAATCATCTCAGTTTCATACGGAATCTAAGCTTCGATCTCATCATCCGCTTTTTTCCCGATCCGTAGATTAATGGTCACTCATTCCATTGTTCTTGACCTCAAAGCCGAGATTTGTAATCTCGAGCACAAGTTGAACTTGCAGGTATGAAGATTTTCCATCCATATCAAGCCTTTGATTGGAAGAGTTAAAGCGGAACCACTGTTAAGATCAGATTGTTTACCGCTTGCCGATTAAGCATAATCTGCTTCCATACCGGAAATAGGAGAATATCAGAGCCATGATCCGTGAAGCGCATCACTTAGAGAGAGCCGAACGAGATTGCAATCCACAGTCACTTGCATAGGTCATCGTCTATTGAAACAACTGCGTTATAATTAGCTTCACATTTGAACAGCAAGCTTCCTCCTCAACGAACCGTAACCGCACCGACACGACACAAATCATCACCTCGACGAGAACCAGCTCCGCCTCTCGTCGCCGCCTGAAACTTCCGGGGAGAAACAAAGTAATCGATACAGCTCTACAGTTGTCACACGATCAATCTCTAATCAACTGTCTTGATTGCACCACGTGGCAATAACAAAAACATCCATTCATCTGCCTAAGTGCACGGGATTTTTTTTAGGTAAAAATTGCTAATTACCCCGGCCACTTGGTTATTTGCTAACAAATCCCTGTCAGGTTGAAGAGTACGTGAGGAACACGTGAATTCTACAGACTTTGCATCATAGACCCTTGGAACTCCTGATTATTAAGCAACAGGTACTAGAGTTTTTATGCCGAATACCCCCAATTTCTAAGATTATTCATGCCTCCTATTCCAGAACTTCCGGAAACTTACACCAATACCCCCATCCTATATATATTACATACACTATATTCTTTACATAATAAAAAAATCAAAATATAAAAATACACCAAAATACGTAAAAATATTGTATGTTACACTATACACAATATTATGTACGTTTCAAAAAAACCAAATACTAAAACCAATAAAAAATACAAAACACATGAAACTTGTAAAATTCATAACTAATTAAAGAAAAATCATCTAAAATGTACAATATATATTTTGAAGGTAATTTCATTTAATTTTAGATTGAAAAATAAAAATATTTTGTTATTGTTTGCTACCTTAAAAATTCAAAATACGTCGTAGTTTTCAATTTACATTTAACTTTTCACCTTATAAATATATCAAAACCTATAAAAATACTAAAAACCTTCTAAAAATCCATAAAAACAGTAAATATAATATAAATAATAAAATAATAAATAAAAATTACAATACATTAATAATAAAAAAATCACAAAAATACTTATAAATCACCAAAACAATATAAACTTCTTTAAAAATCAAATAAAAATCCAGTAAATTCTTAAAAAATAAATAAAAATTAGGAAACCATTTACCTAAGATTTTCTACTGATTTCCCCTAGTTTTTACAATAGTTTGCCTCCCTGAGTTCGACACTCCCGTGCTTAACCGTTATACACTTAAGTTTAGGAGTATAAATAAAAATAAAAAGGTCAACTAATCCTTAATCTTTTCTGTAAAAACTCACCTGCTCGATACAATGATCACAACTTTTTCTCAGTTTCCTTCTTTGTAGGATTCTGAAGAATTAAGACTAGTGATTTTTGAGTTTCTCATATGGCGTCGTTGCCGGGGAGGCAGCGGTAGGGCAGACCGCAGACCTAGGTTTAGGGATTCTCTGTTCGCCATTTAATCTTCTAACCTCATAGTTTTTTATTTCTGAGTAGTGCAGCACAGGTTGAGCCGCATATCTGAGAACCGCCAAAGCTGCAGAATTTTTTTCCTTGTAATAAATAAAAAAATTGTTTTTCGTAGGAAGGGACCCCTTCAAGGTATCCCGACTTGTACGTCTCCTTCCATTCTTCTCGGGGTCTGTTTCACGAGGTTTGTACTCCTCGGGGAGCAGGGCACCCACCGTGGCTTTTTCACATCATGATTTATCAATGTTTTGTGCGACTTTTTCGAGATAGGTGCTTGTTAGGATTTCTCAATTTTATTTTCCTCTTCTCTACGCAATTGTAGCCTAGATGCTTGCTTAGGTTACGACACTTAGGTGCTTGTACTTAGGACAATCCCAAAAAGAAAAAAAAATATGTTAGACGATTTTCTCTGAAATATCCAAAAAAATGATAATCAAAAAATAAAACAGGGACGGCTAATTTCGTCTGATCGTAAAACAAAACGTAAGGACATCACTTGTTTTGGGAGAGCGACCTCCGAAATTACATCGCAGGTACACCCTCCAGATTAGTGAGTGAGAGACGACCCATAAGGTAGAGCTAGAGTTTGGGCTTCTTTTGAAGTACTACTTAGTTCACGCTTTTAATCACCTTAGCTTCAGTGGGTATGCTCGGGTAGCCAGAAACGGTCCGAGTTTACTTAGCAGAGTGAGAGGTTTAGAGGACACTGCTTAAGGCTCCGTCCTCAAGCAAGATGGGTAGCCGGAAACGGTACATACTTATTCCCATACTGGCTGAGACTAGGTGATTTCTGGTGAGAACTCATTATAGTACGATGTAGAAGTTTTGGGCACCTATCTGATTTGTCTAATCTGTGAGAAGATTATTTGCCAAACAACCTTAAAATTGACAAGATAAACGACAGAACTCTTACGGTCATCACCAGGGTTGAGTTGGTGAACTCTGAGTTTGCTTTCTGTTTGATTGAGTGGTGTAAGTCTGATCTTTGATCTCTGAGATATTTAGCAGTCACTGTTTTCCCTCCCTCCCTTTATTCGACTCACTTCTGATTGATGATAATGAGTCGTATTACAATTTGGCCAGGTCTCGCGGCTTTATTTGTTGATTCTCATCATCCAAGTTCACTGTCTCGTGAGGTCGGAACTCTGACTGACCTCCTGGTCCCAGATTTGCTTGCTTCAATCTAGCAGGTCAATGATCTCTTCGATCTTGACCTGGATCTTTTTGAGAATGTTTTCTGAGACGGTGGACGAATTTTCTCCGCCTTCAAGAGAGAATCAATTATTCGAGTGTGATTGTTTGTTCTCTTCCTCGAGTTTCTCTGATTTGTCACATCTCCCCCGAGGGTTATTTGTGGGAGATGTGTTCTCATTACTCGATCCCATTCTCTAGATATACATCTGATCTGTCGGATGTTGAGATCGAGTATGAAGATTATCTTGAATATCCTGATTCGTCTGATCTATCGGAATATGAGTTTTCTCTCCTCGATGACCCTCGTGAGGATGAGCCGATATTTGAGATATTCGATGATTTATCTGATCTTTCTACCATAGGAACATCGGATACTGGTTTTCATAGTGAATCTCTTGATCTAGACCTTCCATACCTTATCGAGACGGTGATTGACGTGGAGGATTCTTTCAATGATCCTTATTTCTCCATGTTCGATTTCTTCGGCTCAACCCTTTCACTATATTCTAATATTAAGTCGACAATTTCTTTTGTGCTACCGATCCTTATTTTATGATCTCTTCTCTTTTCTCGGTAGCCGAAACTGGCCTGATCGATTATTTGGATGTCTCTTTTAACTTTGCTGAGTTCATTGTTGTTCTCACATCGAGACTGCAATGACAATACGACATTCGCATTACAAATGTCATCCTGAACCTCGATACTGTGTTGTCCTAGTCTTTGCGTCCAGCCAGGTGCATAAACTCCAGCGCTCGTTGAGAGGCACCTCAACACTATCTACTTTGTATATACGTGTTTTCGATACTTGTTCATTCTCCCTCCCATATGTCTTACACCCTTAGGTTTGTCTAGAATTTTTCTATACTCAGAATGTGCTTTATCCTAAGTATAGGGGAGTGTAGACACCGTGTTGTTCATTCGTTCTGTTCGATTACCCATGTCGTTTCCTATACTTAGGGTGTGCTTTACCCTAAGTATGGGGGTGATCTCGCTCATTTCCCCTTTTGATTATCGTCGGTTTTTGTTTCTTCTGCTCCCTCGCTTGTCCCTCACCTTTTGATTTTCATCTCTATGCTTAGGGATATTTTACCCTAAGTATAGGGGGGACAAACCGAGCCGTTGAGTATGTACGTTCTCTTGACGTCGATCATCTTCAGTTTTTGACTCTGCTATCCTTAGGATCATTTGAACCTAAGTATAGAGGAGATGATCAACTTTTATTCATTCATTCATTATTCTTTGAGTCATTGTAGTATAAGATTCTTTTCTCCTGCCTATACTTAGCCCGAGTTATGTCTTCCTTTGCTGCTTCTTTGATCACTATGAGGACATAGTTCACACTAAGTACAGGGGGTATCGTACATATGTGCTATATATACTTTAGAAGACATAAATCATATTTTATTATATTTTTAATAATATGGCTCTCTAAAATATGGGTGTGTATTTTGAGTTTTTAAAAGGCATAAGAAAACGTAAAAATATCTTATTAAATAGGCTTAAAATTTGTATATAAAAAATGTTGTAAAATTCTTTAATAAAATCCTAAAAAATTTGAAAAATAAAATCCTTATAAAATCTAGTATAAAAGCCATATAAACGTGTATATAAATTGTGTATAAAATCCTTTCTAAAATATACAAAATTCGTGTAAAATTTGTGTAAATTATATTAATCCACTAACTCTTTCAAAAAGACCCCTAAAAATTGAAAAGTTTTAAAAATTCAATAAAAATTTGCAAAAGCTTTTAAAAACCACTTAAAAAGCATTTAAGCCGAAAAATTTACCTCATAAAAAATTGTTGCATGCATTAGCATTTTTCAGAGCAAGTCTGATTCTTGAACCGACTAGATCTAAGTCCGAGAGATGGAGCTTGGTTTAGGCATTAATCCACTTAAATCTAAAGGGACTTTATTAGGAATGGGAATTGAGACTCTTCATGTCTTGTAGACTTAATTCTTTGGGTTCCATGAGACCATGTTCGGAATTCAACTTGAAAGTGTCTAAGTAGGACACCTGGTGTCTGAAGGATACGAGGAATCCTCAAGCGCATCACAGAAGCGTGTTGATCGCATCGTATGCAATCGGGGCAACTAGTCGCTAGATGCGGTGCAAATTTAAAATTTTAAATCTAGTGATGAAACCACATGATCATGAGAACATTTCTCGGATCGTTTCATCAAACCACAAAGTATAAGGAATACATCTTGGAGTGTGGTTGTAATCACGAGATTCCAAACAAGAGATCCTCCTGTCTTAAGTCCGATCCACAAAGAATGCACTTGCGGGTGTGATGATGAGACGCGATCCTCCCGCAATCCTCGACGAAGATCCAAGCAATCGAATCCCCTAATTTCGTCCAACAAAATCCATCGTCTTCCTTTAGAGCAAGCAAGCCCAAAGAAGAAGGAGATCCTCGAGTTGTCGAAGGCGAAGGAGAGAGACTCTCCTTCTCAATACACAAGATAGACAACCACCTTTGAATTGTGAGAGAGAGAGTAGGCGAGAATGAGAGAGAGAGAGTAGTAACCTTGTACAACTCTTCATTATGTACCTTGAAAGGCTAGGTTGGCCCTCCTTATACATTAGTTTAGGATCCAATGGATCTCAATCCATGGGACACATAGATCCAACGGCTAAAATGATCTATGTATTAATCAATGGCCAAGATTGTTGTTGGCTAAAAACCAACAACATTAATTTATATTTAAATAAAATATATGTTGCAACATTATCAACATAATTTAATTCAACATAAATTAATTACTAAAAGATAACAATATAAAAAAAGGGGAGATAACAAATCACCCCCTAAAAATGAGGAGGAGTCACCTTTGACTATGTCATTGGTTATGCCACCTCATTTGGTGGTTTTTATCTCCTTTTTATTTTATACTATTATTTCATAATGAATTTATAATAATTATTATCACAAAATTAGTCATCAAATTAATTCTAAATTAACTTGTGAATATTTCAGTCATGCCATTGAAAAATACGTGAATCATATTCACAACCCAAACTAATTTGTAAATTACATTTCCAATTAATTAATTAATGTGAATCCAATCCACATTAATAATTAACAAATGTTATTTACAAAGTTTCTCTCTCTCTCTCTCTGATATATATTATAAATCACATTTATAATATTCAGATATTATGGATAGTACTATCCATATTCTATAATCCTTTATAATTAAATCCCATTTAATTATCTTGGATAATCATTCTCACAATATGAATCTCATTCATATTATACTTGATAATTAAATCTCATTTAATCATCAAGACCTTCTTGCTTGGATACATAATTCATCAAATGAATTATTCTTGAACCCCTTCAAGAATAATGTGCTTTCTCTGCAGATACTTGGAGATAAGGACAGGGCGATTGTATTGTTCCACGTATAGTGACTTGGATGCTGAGATTTCATCTCAAATCCAGATCTTACGAACCTTCCACGGATGATCAAGACCGCAAATCTAATCTTCTCATTGCATCTGAATCTCATTCAGACCAATGTCCAATACTTGGACTAAGATCGGGTTGCTTCTCTACTGGAAGGAGTCACTAAAATCCAAACCTGTTTCACCACTCCCTCGGAATGGAAGTGTCATGGTTATACAGTCATTTATGATCACATCATTCTCAGGTATTCCCAATACCTGTACATCCTGCATACTGGAAGACCCATGGTCAACCTGAAGATTAAAATCAATTTTACACTGTCTTCTTCAGGGTTTGATCACTAATTTTCTCAATCTTGGTCATTGGGAGTTGGTATCGATCATATGATTTCCAAAGCATGTATCATACCTTCAAATTCATGTCATGCTTCCAAAGCACGACGATCATGCATGGAATTTGATCGGTCCTAATACCTCATGAGTGAGCTCATGTCTTCCGGTTCATAAGTGAACATGTATGATCCCTTTGAGAGATCGTATTACTCATATGCCCTTATATGCACACCAGCTCGTTTGTGTATAGACCTTGGTTAGGCCATCAACCTATCGGTCTGCCAAATGTACATACTCAGACATATAGCAACACATCTGTCTCCAGTCAGAGGATGTGTGCCTATGATGTGATAGCATTCAACATAGGACTTTGGTTATCTCAATCTCGTTAAGTCAACCCATTGACCTAACTAATCCGACACCTCCGAATCACTATTCCCATGCAGAGGACATGCATCAAGAGGTCGATCAGATATCAGCCTATGTGAGAAAGGATTGCCATCTCCTACTCAGGCTGGAGATCATCTCTTAATAATCATTTGACGGTGTTTGATGAGTCCTCTATCTAACTCTTTAGATATTCATCCAAACACCAACCTCTATGATTCATTTAATGAATCAACAATTATATGATCATCAAGATGGCCATGGTATATAATCCTAATTGTACAGAGGGACCTATTATGCAAATTAATTATTTTTCATTTCAGATCAGGGAATGATATCCGCAATAACATTTATTGCATAATGGCTCGTTGTGGGCTCGCATGTCCAACAATCTCCCACTAGCCCAAAGAGCCATTAATGAGCTAATTATTTAAACCCACACTCATGGGACAATCATAGGCCATTTAGAAAATAGCTAGGTAAGATGATCAGTCACTTTGTTCCCGCGAGACTATGCCAAGACCTTTTACAACACTTGACAGTGCTCGCATCTAATGCGAATGTTGCATCTAATGCAACCAATACTCAGTCTTGTCGGTTATAGTGTCCTTGACACCACAACTTAATAATTATCATAACCAGTATTTCCATAATCCTTATCAAAATACCCTTATTCCTGGAGAACTCTATCTCCTATGGTATTCACAGTTAAGACCTTTTAGATCTCCATCTAAAAGTCTTAATTTCTTGAAGATAAGACTTAGATATCACTATCTCTAAATCCTTATCATCTTTTGAAGATATTGTTATTATTGCAATCAAGTGTTCTATCTCCATAGTAGGGTTAGTAACAGTTTACTACTCCCACTGCATGGTAGACATCTGGCTTTTGTACACATCTAGCATACTTTCAGCTTCTCGTAACTGGTGCACAAAAGGACAAGCGGTTCTAGCATTCACTCCTCAACTCTTTGAGGTGTTATCCCTTTAGATAGGTCAGTACCAAATCTTAAGGTAAGAAAGCCTTTATTGGAATTTCCAGAAAATGGAACATGTCCAAGGTGTACTACAAATGTGACAGTCCAAATACCCTCTTTTCTTTGCTTCTGAACACCTTCAGAACCAAGATCCAAGAGGCATCTTTGAGATCATATCTTAAGGTATGGAATAGCCATATCATAAAACACTTATTATCATCCTTATATCATTCCAAATGGTTAGGATACTATCTACATTTAGCACGACGAACACAAATGGCACTCCCACTAAGCTTCATATGGCTCATCAAGATTCTATCTGAAATCATAACATTTATAATTTCATCAAATCTTCGGTTCCAACAACAAGAAGCTTATATGAGTCCATAGATGGAGTCTTTAGCTTGCACACTTGCTTTTCTCAACCATGAAGCCCTGGGGCTACTTCATGTGAATATCCTCAAAGAGGTATTCTTAGAGGAATGCAATCTTGACTTACATCTTGAAGATGCAATAGTCAAGTTGTGTAGCTAAGGTTAGCAATATTCTGATGATTTTAAGCATGGTCACCGAAGAGCAAGTCTCATTGAAAGCAATGTCTTCTCTTCCGGTGTGTAGCTAATGGCTATGAACCTTGCTTTGAAGGCCTATACCTTCTCATCAGGTTCCCTCTTCTCTTGAAGATCCATTTACACCTTAACGTGTCTTACCCTTATAGGGGGATCCTCGAGGGTTTATATACAACATTTGTATATGAAGTCTACTTTAGACTTTATTGCTAATATCCATCTTTCCATGTCACGATCCTCAGTAGCTTCATCACATGAAGTCTGATCATTTGTCAGACTTAACTGACACATGGAATACATCCTCAAACTCATTTGAAGAGGTATTAGTGCTTCATCTTTAATTGTCCCTTTTAGTTTTCGATTTCAGGAGCCTCATTATCTTCTCAAGATTAAATGAGTTCCTACACTTCATTTTCATCTTGATTCTCAAGAGAGTCATCCTCTAAGAATCACATTCTCATAGATGAGATCTTTTAAGAATCTCAGGGTTATAAAGTAGGTATCCAATACCTTCCTTTATTTTCCTAATGAAGTAGCACTCTCAAGTGTTAGATTCCAGCTTACATGCATGGAACCTTATTAAGGATATATATTGTAGTCTCTGCTACATATATATCTGGAAACTAAGGGATAATTATGCTAAAATTCATCATTGATCAAATCATGTCACACATGATCCAATTGTATCTCCCTATAACTCCTTTGAGTTTAGGTATGTTAGGAGGATTGAGATAGAAATGATATTCATATCTTCATAAGGTATTCTTTGAATTCATCTAATAGGTATTTGCTATCTTTGTTAGATCAAATTCATTTAATCTTCCTTCAAACTTTAGTTCTAAACCAAAATTGTGAAATCTTTGAACATTTCAAAGGTTTCTCAGGTGAAGAGAAGAAATCTCATATCATACATAATTATCAATAGATATCACATATCCATAATGTTCACTATGATATAGATGATTCACATACAACAATATGTATGAGATCCCGAATACCTTGACATCTTACACATTTTCCCAAAAGAAGGGTGTATTGGACATTTTACTTTGAATACTATATTCACAAGTATGTAAGATTTGAAATTTAGACATTCTAAAGTTTCATATCTTACCATTCTATTGATCTCATCAGCAGACATATGTCCAAAAACTTGATGTCAGATCATTGTCAAATGATCTTCATCCTCCTATTGATCTTATAAAGATTTTAATTTTCAATATTAGAAATCGTAATGAACCATTCATTAATTTTCTAATTTTGTGGAGTCCACTAGATGTTAGATTACTATCTGAAATATATCCATCATAACTCTTTATGATAGTTCTATCTCAGAATTCATGTTTATTTTCAACATTTAGAAACAAACAATGAGTGTATTCTAATATCTAGGTCATAGAGACATTCTCTAAGACAAAGGGCTCTCCCACTGAAAATATGAAGTCCATCTATCTAATAGAGATTGTTGCAATAATTGCATCAAAATCCATGTAGATGACTATTAAACCTGAAGATCAAATTCTTCAGTCTTCTAAAACATGTGCAACACATTGCAAGTGTTGTTATAAGATTGAGATACAATTATTAGGCTTCATCTTATCAAATAAGCAAGTCTATTTCAATGATCAAATATAGATTAATTCGATGCACTATCTGAGTCCTTCTCTAAGGATCCTAGATAGTCCAGATAGTCATACTATCAATACATCGACTTATTGCATTCATCCAATTATTTGGATGCCATATGGAAGTCACAGAAGTACAATCAACTCTTTGACTTTCCTTCTCACATGGGTCCAACCCATGCTTCTATTGTGCTCTCTTCATCTATAAACAACCATTGTTCAAGACAAAGAATCTCTTATGTTGAATTCAAAAGATTTCAATACAAGAGCAATTCAACATTTATACATGCTTCATTAAATTCATTCAAAATGATTATTATGAAGCTTCATGAATGACTTGAGTATAGTTAGTAGAATGATGACATTCATCATATCTACATACATCTTAACTCATAGAGGCATAGGTTCAGATAGGTATTCAAACATTTTGAATACATCTCTTTCGAGCTACTATTCTGCATAATGCAGAGAGCCATGTCATTCATGAATAAATGTTTAGAGCACATATGTATGCCAGAACATCTTCTTAGATTTTATAAGGATTATTTGACAATTGCGATCATCATCGACATGTCACTTCCAAAGTACACTCGATGAAAGATCAAGACTATAGAGACATACAAATCCTATGGTGATGTCTCTTATTTAGTTGTCATTCCTCATTATGTTGAGGAAACTTGCACATTACAATCACATACATTATGTGTCCAATTGCAAGTACAATATCTGGATCATGAGTCCAATCCAAGATATTTTACTGGTTATTATTGAGTATAACATTGAGTGGGTTTAATGAAGGATTATCTGAAATAAGAAATTTGCATAAGGATATATATATATATTATATATACATGTTTTACTTTGATTTAGGAATTTTTATATCAAAGTTGTCTTGCCTTGTCAACAAAGAAAGTTCATTCCCTTAATCACTTTCAATGTAAGAGATATTCTTACCATTATATCTCTAGCAAGATCTGGGATCTCCTTTCCTATCTTTATCACATCCCAATAATATGAGAACTTGCGACTCCGATAAAAAGAAGCGGGAACTCATTCCACTTTGCAAGTCCAACTTGCATTCCCAATTCGTTCTTTAACACCCGGTCCCACCACCCCTAAGATGATGTTGACCCGTTGTTAATTGAACCAACCGTCAACAGGATTAGAACTCACTATGCGCAATCCAATATCTCCCCAATAATATGAGGACTCGATATTGGGGTCACTACGCATACGGCATTACTCTTTAGAGAAGCAAAGAGACCGATCCAGATGCACTTGCATACAGGAGCTGTCACTTCGGACAGGCGTCTCCTACATACAATCTCTGGCGACAGAACCTTCGCCTTGACGGGAGATCATGGATGTCACTTATGTGATCCTCCACCTCATATTCAAATTTTATAATTAATTATCGTGAATCATATTCACATAATTAATTCTTCCAAAGGAAAATACACATCTATTCATAATAGAGTGTTTATTGGATATAATCAATTTAATCAATTAAATTAATCATTAATCCAATCATCAATCAACAAACTTGATTATTACTTGAATAGTAGGTATAATCTCAAAGTACGTATTATTCAAATTTCAATAATTAGAAAAATATACTTTGACTTCTCTGGCATTATCGAGTCCCTACCGGCTGTCATGGTCAGTACCGACGAGAGTGGGACGGACCACATACATTGCAACCCGCGACCCCAATGCTCTCCGATTAGACACCATATCCACCTCAGGAAAGGATAATGCCAGATAGATCATCATGTACTTTGAGATGCTCATCGGTTTTTCAACCGACATTATACCATATAATATACATCAAAACAATTTTGATTATATTATAAGGAGATTTGCTAAACAAATCTTCAATCCTATTCAAGCAAGAGGGTTTTTCATGTAAAAGTTGTCCTACAACTATTGTAGGATAAACTAAGTTTCTTCGTGAAAAAAATTTTGTTGATGATTTTATATCAACCAATGATCAAGATCAATTATCTTATCATCATGGTTAGGCAAATGTCATTCAATTAATTAATTATCTCTTTAAATATTTCACAAATATTTATCAATAATTATTTCAGAAAATTAACCAATAATTTTCATCATCATATTTGAATGACTTATCACAAGGTTCATGATCAAAAGATGTCAATTTCCAGCAGTGATCCCCAATCACCAAAATTAACTTATCTTGATCAATTTAAATCCAAAAAATGCAAAATCAGTTTCTTAATATTGCCAATTTGATTTATTAAAGAACCCAAGTAATAATTCATGCATTTCGAGGCGGATCAAAACAGTAATTAACTCATTAATCACGTTTAGATCCGCAGTTCCCGCAACAGTGAACACATGTATATTCAAAAGGTCATATCTTGAACAAATGAAGTCCAAATTTCATAAACTCGGATCTTATGATTTCCTTATTTAGTGGGGAATAGAATCCATTGAAAATTTTGTATTTAAACAATTTAAACAGTACTAAAAAATTCCAATTAGATAGAGGTGAGAAAATTAAAATACGACAAAAATTTCGCAACCTTTTCAAACCCAAGTCGTCCTAGGTCTATGGATCATATCCAAAACCTTATTCGACCTAATATTCTGATACCACTTCAAGGATACGAGGAATCCTCAAGCGCATCACAGAAGCATGTTGATCGCATCGTATGCAATCGGGACAACTAGTCGCACTAGTCGCTAGATGCTGCGGAAATTAAAAATCTTAAATCTAGTGATGAAACCACATGATCACGAGAACATTTCTCGGATCGTTTCCTCAAACCACAACGTATAAGGAATACCTCTTGGAGCATGGTTGTAATCGTGAGATCCCAAATAAGAGATCCTCATGTCTTAAGTCCGATCCACGAAGAATGCACTTGCGGGCGCGATGATGAGACGCAATCCTCCCGCAATCCTCGATGAAGATCCAAGTAATCGAATCCCCTAATTTCGTCCAACAAAATCCGTTGTCTTCCTTTAGAGCAAGCATCCTCAAAGAAGAAGGAGATCCTAGATTTGTCGAAGGCGAAGGCGAGAGACTCTCCTTCTCAATACACAAGATGGACGACCACCTTTGAATTGAGAGAGAGAGAGAGTAGGCGATAATGAGAGAGAGAGAGTAGTAACCTTGTACAATTCTTCATTATGTACCTTAAAAGGATGGGTTAGCCCTCCTTATATATTAGTTTAGGATCCAATGGATCTCAATCCATGGGACACATAGATCCAACGGCCAAAATGATCTATGTATTAATCAATGGCAAAGATTGTTGTTGGCTAAAAACAAACAACATTAATTTATATTTAAATCAAATATATGTTGCAACATTATCAACATAATTTAATTCAACATAAATTAATTATTAAGAGATAACAATATAAAAAAAGGGGAGATAACAAATCACCCCCTAAAAATGAGGGGGTGTCACCTTTGACTATGTCATTGGTGATGCCACCTCATTTGGTGGTTTTTATCTCCTTTTTATTTTATACTATTATTTCTTAATGAATTTGTAATAATTATTATCACAAAATTTATCACCAAATTAATTCCAAATTAATTTGTGAATATTTCAATCATGCCATTGAAAAATATGTGAATCATATTCACAACCCAAACTAATTTGTAAGTTACATTTTTAATTAATTAATTAATGTGAATCCAATCCACATTAATAATTAAAAATGTTATTTACAAAGTTTCTCTCTCTCTCTCTGATATATATTATAAGTCACATTTATAATATTCAGATATTATGGATAGTACTATCCATATTCTGTAATCCTTTATAATTAAATCTCATTTAATTATCTTGGATAATCATTCTCACAATATGAATCTCATTCATATTATACTTGATAATTAAATCCCATTTAATCATCAATACCTTCTTTCTTGGATACATAATTCATCAAATGAATTATTCTTGAACCCCTTCAAGAATAATGTGCTTTCTCCGCAGATACTTGGAGATAAGGATAGGGCGATTATATTGTTCCATGTATAGTGACTTGGATGTTGAGATTTCATCTCAAATCCAGATCTTACGAACCTTCTACTATAACAAAATTGAGCTATAGTGACGGTTTTGAAAAAAATCTGTCACTAAATTAGTCGTTATAAAATATACAATGACGATATTATTTGTTGCGAAATGAGTTTTCGTACTCAAAATTAACAACGAATATCATATCTGTCATTATATCATTAGCAACGGTCCACATAGAGACGCTTATCCGTTGCTATATTTCAAAATATCAATTAATCGTCGCTATTTTTTTAGTTCAAAACTTAGCGACGATTACTTACATTTTTGAAAAATAGCAACGAATAAACATCGTTATGTCGACCGTTGCTAATGATATAACGACAAATATGATATTCATTGCTAATTTTGGGTACGAAAACTCATTTCACAACAAATCATATCGTCATTATATATTTAACAATGACTAATTTAGTGACGGATTTTTTCAAAACCGTCACTATAGCTCAATTTTTTTTGTAGTGTTCCACAGATGCTTGATTAAATCAAGACCGCAAATCTAATCTTCTCATTTCATCTGAATCTCATTCAGACCAATGTCCAATACTTGGACTAAGATCAGATTGCTTCTCTACTGGAAGGAGTCACTAAAATCCAAACCTGTTTCACCACTCCCTCGGAATGGAAGCGTCATGGTTATACAATCATTTATGATCACATCACCCTCAGGTATTCCCAATACATGTACATCCTGCATACTGGAAGACCCATGGTCAAGCTGAAGATTAAGATCAATTTTACATTGTCTTCTTTAGGGTTTGATCACTTATTTTCTCAATCTTGGTCATTGGGAGTTGGTATCGATCATATGCTTTCCAAAGCATATATCATACCTTCAAATTCATTTCATGCTTCCAAAGCACGACGACCATGCATGGAATTTGGTCGGTCCCAATATCTCAAGAGTGAGCTCATGTCTTCCGGTTCATAAGTGAACTTGTATAATCCCTTTGAGAGATCGTATTACTCATATGCCCTTATATGTACACCAGCTCGCCGGTGTATAGACCTTGGTTAGGCCATCAACCTATCGGTCTGCCAAATGTACATACTAAGACATATAGCAATACATCTGTCTCCGGTCAGAGGATGCATGCCTATGCTATAATAGCATTCAACATAGGACTTTGGTTATCTCGATCTCGTTAAGTCAACCCATTGACCTAACTAATCTGACACCTCTGAATCACTATTCCCATGTAGAGGACCTGCATCAAGCGGTCGGTCAGATATCGACCTATGTGAGAAAGGATTGTCATCTCCTACTCAGGCTGGAGATCATCTCTTAATAATCATTTGACTGTGTTTGATGAGTCCTCTATCTAACTCTTTAGATATTCATCCAAATACCGGCCTCTATGATTCATTTAATGAATCAACAGCTATATGATCATCAAGATGGCCATGGTACATAACCCTAATTGTACAGAGGGACCTATTATGCAAATTAATTATTCTTCATTTTAGATCAGGGAATCATATCCGCAATAACATTTATTGCATAATGGCTCATCGTGGGCTCGCATGTCCAACAGTGTCATCTGTTAAACTCTTCTCCATTTGAACCAATTTTTAACTCAAGCACTCTGCACTTAGCTGACATACATGGGGCTGCGAAGGGCAATTCATTTCGGTGATGTGTTTCCATTTGTCTAGCGGTGATGAGGTATTAAGACGGGAGAGATGGGGGTTAAAATAAAGCTTCGGATGAGGGAAGGATCTGCTGGCACAATTTTTTCTAAGAGCCCAAAAAATGGACGGAATGAAAAGATGTTATATCCGTCAGGGCATAAAAGACTTATGCAGTGCAACAATCATTACTATTAAAAAGAAGCTGAATACATCAAACACCAAAAATGACCACAATGGCCCGAGCTTCAGAAAAGCATGCATGTCTTCGTGGAGACTTGCCTTAACTGGTCTGGCTTCACAAGAGAGGTGATTACACCGATCACACTCCAGTTCTCTTCTCTTTCTTCTACCTTCTCTCTTAATCGATTGTGGACACAACACAACCTGACCTCAGAAGGAAATACCTCCCTCCTCGAGGATGGAGTTGTTGGATGAGGGCTCAATGGGAGTGTGTAACTGGGATGGGTAGTTCCTTCGCTACTTTAAACAGGAAGATCTAAAATCTTTCACACACAGTACTGATTGCTTTCAAAGCTGAAAAGTTTGTGTGATGGACAGGTGGATCTGAGATGGTTTTTGAGGTGGTTCTGGATAAGGATTTATGGAAATTTGAGGGTTGTCGAGGCTTAAATCCTAATTCTAATAGAGTCTTTACACAGTAATAATCCAAAGGTCTGAGTCCAAGCTCCAGATTTCGGGTGAAGTGAGATTCGGTTTAAAGAAACAAGAATGTTCTAAGTTCTTTTATTTTCCTTTTTCTTTTTCTTTTTTCTTGCACTTATTTATAGAATGAGTGTTTGCTAAGGGACTAGAAAAGGTAAAGTATAAGGGAATGATGAATTCGTGATTCATCGCCTTTATTCTTTCATTTTGGCTAAAATCCTTGATAAAATACATGAAAATATCCACTAATTCTAATTAATTAACATTCTAACTATAATTATCAATATGATATAATTAACACATATTTTATCCAAAATAAAGAATAAAAAGAAAAAGGAAAAGAAAAGAAGGCTGAATATATAAAAGATATACAAATTGTTCCTAACCCCGAGACCACGTCAATATTGACCAGGTCGACAAAAGAAATAAGTAGGAGTAGATAAGGATCAAAACATACAAAAATAGTCAGAAAATCAAGACCAAAAATATAATTTATCCAATTTTAACTTTGCAAATACTTCACCTATGTTATTTATCATCAAAACCATCTCAAATAACAAACTCTTCTTGTAAACCTTGTTAAAAAATATATATTATTTTATAAAAATATCAGAAAAATATTTCGGCATAAAAATAAATTAACCGCAATGAATCGTAAAAGCCGCGAAAGCAGACTTCCAAGATTCATAACTATTTATAGAAAACTCCAAATAGACCAAACTCACTTTTAAAATCCGATTTGTACATAATATTATTTATTAAAAATATTAAAAAATATTCGGAGAAAACCGGTGAGTTTCGACTTTTGGACCCGTTGTATACATGTATTATATGTAGAAACTTCCCCGATTTTTATTAAAATAATTGTAAATCCATTAACTTAATTATTTTTCCTAAAATCTTCTAAAATTGTATAGAAAATATATAAATATAATTAAGACAAAATACCAATAAAATCCGGAGGTCCGAACCCGCTATTTTTTTGCTTACGGGCCTCATAACTCGGTTGTATGAACTTCGAATTAAGTAAACTCAGCCCCAAGAATTATATTTTTCAATTATCTACAAAATGACACTAGTTTCGCTAAAATCTAAGTTAATGCGAAAAATGTGGTTTTCGGGTCTGTATTGATGTGTTTTACAATAAACCGCAACTTTTATTATTATTTAATACATTAACATATTTATTCATTTATTTATGTTTAATAAAATAAATACAATTTCATTTATTTATTTTATTAAATTAATTAATTACTTAATTGCATACTTAATTATTTAATTAATACTTAATTACTTAATTATATACTTAATTACTTAATTAACTATTTAAAGAATTTATTAATTATATTTATTTACTAATTAATTAATTTTGAAATTATTATTAACTAACTTTATTATTAATTGTTTAATTATATTAATTTTATTTTTATTTCTCCCCCTTTCTTTCTCTCTCTCTATTCTTTTCCCCCTTCTCTCTCTACCTTTCCCCTTTCCTGTCGACTCTTCTTCTTCCTCCGTCTTCTTCTTCCTCCCACCTCCTCTTCTCCTCCTTCCCCTTCCGGCTCCTCAATCGCCACCAACAAACCCAACGGCCGACCGTTGGCCGGTCGTTTGCCTAACCACTTCGGTGTCTGCATCCCTCAGCGGTGACCAGCCTCCTTCTTCCCTATAAATATCCCCACCCCCTGCAGGCCCGAGGTATCCGTCAATTGCTCCATCGTCTCACCAAAGCTCCAAGAGAGAGAGCCCTGAGTGACAGCGGAGCTCCAATTTCGTCGAGCGAGGGAGAGAGGAGGGAGGCGAGATCGCTGCTGGCATGGAAGCTCCGCTCCGTCGTAGCAACCACAACCTCCATGTACGTCGTCGCGTCAAGGCCGCAAACTAGGAGTTCTGCTGTGAGCTCCGTTTTCCCGGCGATATCACCATTCCACTTATTCCTCTAGGTTAGACCATTAATCTCGCTTCCTCTTCCTCCTTCGATTCTCTTCTAATCCCTTCCGTTCTCTCATTCCCTCCATTTCTCCTCAATCTCTATTTTTCTGGATTTTTCATCGATGATTTCCATCACTTTCGAAATCCACCTTGATTTACCTTATCCTATCCATTTTATTTCTCCACTTTTAAATCCAAACTTAATCATCTCAGGTTCATACGGAATCTAAGCTTCGATCTCATCATCGGGTTTTTTTTCCATTGTTCACTCATTCCATTGTTCCTGACCTTAAAGTCGAGATTTGTAATCTCGAGCACAAGTTGAACTTGCAGGTATGAAGGTTTTCCATCCAGATCAAGCCTTTGACTGGAAGAGTTAAAGCGGAACCACTGTTAAGATCATATTGTTTACCGCTTGCCGATTAAGCTTAATCTGCTTCGATACTCAAAATAGGAGAATATCATAGCCATGATCCATGAAGAGCGTCACTTAGAGAGAGCCGAACGAGATTGCAATCCACAATCACTTGCATAGATCATCGTCTATTAAAGCAGCTGCATTATAATCCGCTTCATTGGAACAGCAAGCCTCCTCCTCAACGAACCGTATGAAAGATATTTAGTATCCTTAAACGCATCACGGAAGCGTATCAATCTTATCATATGCGATCGGGACGACTAGTCGCACTAGTCGTTAGATGCAACGGAAATTAAAATTTCTTTAAATCAAGTGATGAAACCACATGATCACGAGAACATTTCTCATATCGTTTCATCAAACCACAAGTATAAGAAATACCTCTTGAAGCGTGGTTGTAATCACGAGATCTCTAAAGTAAGAGATCCTCCTGTCTTAAGTCCGACCTACGAAGAATGCACTCGTGGGCGCGATGATGAGACGCGTTCCTCCCGCAATCCTCGATGAAGATTCAAGCTACGAGTCCCCTGATTTCGTCAAATGAAATCCGTTGTCTTTTTTTAGCAAGCAGCCCCAAAGAAGAAGCAGATCCTCGAGTCATCGAAGACGAAGGCGAGATACTCTCTTTCTCAATGCACAAAGTGGACGGCCACCTTGAATGGAGAGAGAGAGAGAGGGTAGGCGAGAATGAGAGAGAGAGAGTAGTAACCTTGTACAACTCCTTTTCATGTATCTTGAAAGGCTAGGTTAGCCCTCTTTATATATTAGTTTAGGATCCAATGGATCTCAATCCATGGAACACATAGATCCAACGACCAAGTTGATCTATGTATTAATCAATGGCCATGATTGTTGTTGGCTAAAAAACAAAACATATTAATTTATATTTAAATCAAATATATATTGCAATATTATCAACATAATTTAATTTAACATAAAATAATTATAAAGAGATAACAATATAATAAAGGGGAGATAACAAATTACCTCCTAAAAATGAGGGGGCGTCACCTTTGGCTATGTCATTGGTGACGCCACCTCATTTGGTGGTTTTTATCTCCCTTTTATTTTATATTATTATTTCTTAATGTATTTGTAATAATCATTATAACAAAATTATTCACCAAATTAATTCCAAATTAATTTGTGAATATTTCAATCATGCCATTGAAAAATCATTGTAAGAATTGTTCGCCCAGGGCTCACATGTCTAACAATCTCCCACTAGCCCTCAGAACCATTCAGGTACAATCCGTAAACTCATACTCATTACATGTTGGTCAAAAACCTTCTGTGTCAGAGGTTTGGTAAGAGGATCAGCAACGTTGTGGGCAGAGGCCACCTTGGTGATGATATCACCACGCTTTTGAATCTCCCGAATGATGTGGTATTTCCTTTCCACGTGCTTGCTCTTTTGATGTCATCTGGGTTCCTTTGCCTGGGAAATGGCTCACGTGCTATCGTAGAGTAACGAGATGGGAGTATCAGAGAAAACTACGCCAAGTTCCATGATGAACTTGCGCAACCACACCGCCTCCTTTGCAGCATCTGATGCAGCAATGTATTCGGCTTCTGTTGTTGAATCCGCCGTAGTGTCATGCTTCTTGCTTCTCCAGCTCACAGCACCACCATTCAACAGGAACACAAACCCTCATGTCGACTTTCGATCATCAATATCCGACTGGAAGTCTGAATCTGTATATCCCAAGACTTGGAGATCACCATCCCTATAGACCAAGATGTAATCTTGCGTCCGTCTTAGATATTTGAATATGTTCTTTACTGCATTCCAGTATTTCTCTCCATAGAAGGATTGGTAACGACTTATCACTCCCACTGCATGGCAAATGTCTGGCCTAGTATACATCATGGCATACATCAAGCTTCCTACAGGTGATGCGTAGGGGCATCCAGCCATGGCCTTCCTTTCCTCAACTCTATGAGGAGCCATCCCTTTAGACAGATGGATACCATGTCCTAAGGGGAGGAATCCTTTCTTGGAACTACCTATATGGAATCGTTCAAAAATTTTCTTGATGTATTCATGTTGTGATAATTCCAATATCCTCTTTTCTCGGTTTCTGAATAACTTCAGGCCTAAGATGTAAGAGGCTTCTTCAAGATCCTTCATCTCGAAGGTATGGGATAGCCAAATCTTCACACTGGTCATCATTCCTGTATCATTCCCAATGATAAGGATATCATCTATGTAAAGCACGATGAACACAATGGCGCTCCCACTAAGCTTCTTGTACACACAAGGTTCATCAGGATTCTGCACAAAATCATAACTCTTTATGGTTTTGTCAAATATGATGTTCCAGCTACGAGAAGCTTGTTTAAGGCCATAGATGGATTTCTTTAGCTTGCATACTTTACCATCCTCAACTATGAAACCCTGGAGCTGCTCCATATAGATATCCTCCTCGAGGTATCCATTGAGGAAAGCTGTCTTGACGTCCATCTGCCAGATGTCGTAGTCAAGAGATGCAATTATAGCTAGCAGTATCCTGATGGACTTAAGCATGGCCACATGAGAGAACGTCTCATCGTACTAGATGACTTCTCTCTGTGTGTAGCCTTTGGCCACGAGCCGTGCCTTGAAAGTCTCTACTTTCCCATCAGGTCCCCTCTTTCTCTTGAAGATCCATTTACACCCTATGGGTTTTACCCCTTTAGGTGGATCCTCTAGGGTCCATACACCATTTTTATGCATGGAGTCAGTTTCTGCCTTCATTGCTATCATCCATCTATCCATGTCATGATCCGTGAGTGCTTCACCAAATGAAGAAGGATCATTGTCAGTCTCACCTGACACATGGAAACCATACCTTTCAGGTGTTGCAACCACCCTCAAACTCCTTCGAAGAGGTATAGGTGTTTCATCTTTATTTATTTCTTCAGTTTCTGATTCAGGAGTCTCAGAATCCTCAGGGGATTCAATGAGTTCCTCTACTTCATTTCTATCTTGATCTTTAGGGAAATCATCCTCTAGAAATTTCACATCCCTGGAGACAAAAACCTTTTGGGTCTAAGGGTCATAAAGTTGGTATCCAATACCATCTTTAACATACCCAATGAAGTAGCACTCACGAGTGCGAGATTCTAGTTTACTTGCGTCCACGTTCTTCGCATGGACCAAGCATCCCCAAACCCTCAAGTGTTTAACACTAGGCTTGGCACCATACCAGAGCTCGTGAGGAGTCGTGGGTACGGACTTGCTAGGAATCTTGTTCAGGATATATATTGCAGTCTCTACTACATATCCCCAGAAACTAAGAGGTAAACGTGCTTTTCTCATCATTGAACGGACCATGCCCATAATGGTCCTATTGCATCTTTCAACAACACCATTAAGTTGGGGACTTCCGGGGGGGGTGAGATTGGAGACAATTCCATTCTCTTTAAGATATTCCTTGAATTCATCTGAGAGGTACTCACCACCTCAGTCAGATCGAATCCGTTTGATCTTCCTATCGGTTTGGGTCTCAACCAAAGCCTTAAACTCTTTGAACTTTTCAAAGGTTTCAGATTTATGACGTAGTAGGAAGATAAACTCATATCGCGAATGGTCATCAATAAACGTCAAATAATATCGATATCCATTTCTAGTCGCAGTACTGAAGGGACCACATACATCAGTATGTATTAGGTCAAGAATACCTTTGCATCACGTAACCTTGTTACGGAAAGGCATTCTGGTCATTTTACCTCGAATGCAATGTTCACTGGCAGGTAAAGACTGAACCTGTAGGAAATCTAAAGGTCCATCCTTTATCAATCTATTGATCCTATCAACAGATAAATGACCAAGCCTTTGATGCCAAATCATATTCGAATGATTTCCATTCTCCCTGGATCTTTTAGGGTTTTTACTATCAGTGGTAGTGACATTTATGACACATTCATCAATGCACAATTCATAGAGTCCACCAGAAGTCAGAACACCTTCTACAATAAATTTATCATATTGATTAATGACTAACTTATTACAGAACAAGAAGGAGTATCCATGTCTAACAAGCTTAGATACTTCCTCCTGACTTCAGGTACATAAAGACACTCTTTAAGTACTAGGACTCGACCACTAGATAACGATAGTCTACACGTCCCGATGGCAACTGCTACAACACTTGCATCAGATCCCATCTGGATGATTATCTCCCCTTGCTCCAGATTCCTAGTTTCATGAAATAAATGCAACGAATTACATACATGAACAGAAGCACCAGAATCTACAACCAAACTTCCTTCTCGTCCAACGAGAAAGCTAGTTTCAATGATGAAAGTAGATTTCATACCTGCTGGGGCATTACCTTTGTCAGCAGACTTCAGGTAACCTAGGCAGTTACGCCGCCAGTGCCCCGACTTCTTGCAGTGGTGACAGACATCGGACTTCTTTGATGTCATTAGTGTGGAAGCACTAGAAGATGAACCAACTCCTTGATTCTTCTTCTTTCTCTTCTGGGTCGGGCCCTTTCGAGAACTTTGCTTCCACCCGCGCTTTTCTCTCACTTGTGCAACCATTGAACTAGCAAAGGGGTCGTCCTTCCTCATCACGTCTTCTGCATACTTCAATGCATCTAACAACCCAGCATTAGTGAAATCACCTTTGTTCATGTGGTAAGACACGACAAAGTTGTTGAACGACTTAGGGAGAAACAGGAGAATAAAATCAGCCTGCATGTCAAAATTCATGTAGGCTCCCAGGGTTTCCAATTCGGAGAGGTACCCGAACACTTTGAGTACCTGTTCTCTGACAGAGGTCCCTTCCTGCATCTTGCAGGGAATAAGCTCTTTCATCACGTTGTAATGCTGTGTACGGTTTATGTCACCGAACATTTCCTTCAGATTCAGCATAATCTCTTAGTAATGGTTCATTTCCACATGTTGCTTCTGAAGCACATTGGATAATGACCCAAGGATATAACATATTGCCAGATTATGGTCTTCATCATATTTCTCATTATATGATTTATCTTCCGCAGTCTTAGGGTTTTCTATCTTGTCCTTTGTCAGCACATAAGAAACGCGCTCCGCAGATAGGACAAGATCTAAATTTCGGATCCAATCCGAATAATTTGGGCCGGTCAACTGGTTGACCTCTGGGAGCCAGCTAAGTGGGTTCATGGACTTCATTTTCTGAAATTAATAATGCACTATATTAGAATATATAAATATATATTCATTTTAAGACATTTGATTAAGGTATTTTAAATCAAATTTGTCTTGCTATGTCAATTTTGAAAGATTATTCCCTTATTGTCTTTCAAAATAAGAGATATATTTATCGCTATATCTCAAGCAAGATATGGGATCTCCTTTCCTATCTTTGTCACATCCCAATAATATGAGAACTTGCGACTCTGATAAAAAGAAGCGGGAACTCATTCCGCCTTGCAAGTCCAACTTGCATTTCCCAATTCGGTCTTTAACACCCGGGCCCATCACCCTTAAGATGATGTTGACCCGTTGTTAATTGAACTAACCGTCAACAGGCTCAATACTCGCAATACGCAATCCAATGTCGCCCCAATAATATGAGGACTCGACATTGGGGTCACTACGTATACGGCCTTACTCTTTCGAGAAGCAAAGAACCCGATCCAAATGAATCATATATAGGATCTGTCATTTTGGATAGGCGTCTCCTATATACAATATCTGACGACGGAATCCTTTGCCTTGACGGGAGACCATAAATGTCGCTTATGTGATTCTCCACCTCGTATTCAAATTGTAATAATTAATTATCGTGAATCATATTCACATAATTAATTCTTCCAAGGAAAATACACATCTATTCATAATAGAGTATTTATTGGATATAATTAATTTAATCACATTAAATTAATCATCAATCCAATCATCAATCAACAAACTTGATTGTTACTTGAATAATAGGTATAATCTCAAAGTACGTATTATTCGAATTTTAATGATTAGGAAAATACACTTTGACTTCTCCGGCATTATCGAGTTCCTACCCGTTGTCATGGCCAATACCGACGAGAGTGGGACGGACCACATACGTTGCAACCCGCGACCCCAATGCTCTCCGACTAGGCACCATATCCACCTCGGGAAAGGATAATGCCAGATAGATCATTATGTACTTTGAGATGCTCATCGGTTTTTCAACCGAAATTATACTATATAATATACATCAAAACAATTTTGATAATATCATAAGAAGATTTGCTAAACAAATCCTAAATCCTATCCAAGCAAGAGGATTTTCATGTATGAGTTGTCCTACAACTATTGTAGGATAAAATAAGGTTCTTCATGAAAAAAAAATTGTTGATGATTTCATATCAACCAATTAATGATCAAGATCAACTATCTTATCATCTTGGTTTAAAAAATATCATTCAAAGAAATAATTATATCTTTAAATATTTCACAAATAGTTATCACTAATTATTTTATAAAATTAATTATTAATTTTCATCATCATATTTGAATGACTTATCACAAGGTTCATGATCAAGATTGTCAATTTCCAGCAGTGACCCCCAATCACCAAAATCAACTTATCTTGAACAATTTAAATCCAAATTATGCAAAATCAATTTTATTAGATCTCAAATTTGAGTTATTAAAGAAACCAAGTAATATTTCACGCATTTCGAGGCATTTCAAAACAGTAATTAACTCATTAATCACGTTCAGATCTGCTGTTCCCGCAACTATGAATACGTGATTATTCAAAGGGCCATATCTTGAGCAAATGAAATCCAAATTACATAAAATCAGATCTTATGGTTTCCTTATTAAATGGGGTACAAAATCCAATTGCAAATTTTGTGTTTAAACAATGTAAACAGTACCTAAAAAATCCAATTAGACAGAGGTACGAAAATTTAAATGCGACAAATATTTCGCAACCTTTTCAAACCCAAGTCGTCATAGGTCTATGGATCATATCCAAAACCTTATTCTACCTAAGGCTCTGATACTACTTGAAGGATATTTAGTATCCTTAAGTGCATCACGGAAGCGTGTCGATCGTATCATATGCGATCGGGACGACTAGTCGCACGAGTCGCTAGATGCAGCAGAAATTAAAATTTTTTAAATCAAGTGATGAAACCGCATGATCATGAGAACATTTCTCAGATCGTTTCATCGAACTACAGAGTATAAGAAATACCTCTTGAAGCGTGGTTGTAATCACAAGATCTCTAAAGTAAGAGATCCTCCTGTCTTAAGTCCGACCTACGAAGAATACACTCGCAGGCGCGATGATGAGACGCGTTCCTCCCTCAATCCTCGATGAAGATCCAAGCTATGAGTCCCTTGATTTCGTCCAATGAAATTCGTCGTCTTCCTTTAGAGCAAGCAACCCTAAAGAAGAAGGAGATCCTCGAGTCGTCGAAGACGAAGACGAGAGACTCTCTTTCTCAATGCACAAAGTAGACAGCCACCTTGAATGGAGAGAGAGAGAGAGGGTAGGCGGGAATGAAAAAGAGAGAGTAGTAACCATGTACAACTCTTTTTCATGTACCTTGAAAGGCTAGGTTAGCCCTCCTTATATAGTAGTTTAGGATCCAATGGATCTCAATCCATGGAACACATAGATCCAACAGCCATGTTGATCTATGTATTAATCAATGGCCATGACTGTTGTTGGCTAAAAAACCAATAATATTAATTTATATTTAAATCAAATATATGTTGCAATATTATCAACATAATTTAATTTAACATAAATTAATTATTAAGAGATAACAATATAATAAAGGGGAGATAACTGATGAAACTCGATTTCATCATCTTTATTTTCCATTATTAACCCCCTTGCTTAAATTTATGTCAATAAAATCCAGATAAAGTCCTGTAATTATAGAGTCCCTAATAAATTAAAAATCACAAAAAATGGCAAAAGAAAAATTCGTGGTATTTTTAGCCTTAAAAATACACTCAAAAATATTTTGTGGCTCCATTTGATCTCATCTCCAGTTTTGGTCAACATGAAACTTGTAGATCTCATCAAGATCTATAACTTTCATGTTTTGAGTTTTCTCAAATTCGGCCATCTTCACCCTCATACTTCAATTCTTGTTTGGAATAATCTGATTGGGCCACGTGGCCCGTTCAGGGTGAGCCATGTGGCCTGCCCTCCTTGCACCATCCGCCGCACCCCTGGCCGTTGGATTTCATCTTGAATCCAACGGCCCCACTCTCTCCACATCCGCTCATTACCCACTGCCGCCTGATCATCCACGGCTCTCATCTCCGCCACTCATTCCCGCCTTACTTCCCCTAGCGCCACGTGGCCTCTTCTCTACCATCAGATCACTGTTTGAAGATGTGATCTCCACCTCACATTCCTGTTGTGTTCTCAACCCTTCGATCAGTGTCTCCTGCGTATCGCGCCCGTCCATTCGCGCTTCGCCTCCAGAGCGACACGTGGCAGCTCTGCAACCCTTAGATCGCTTCGCCTCAGATTTAATCAACGTCGCTTCTTAGCGCCCTTTTCTCAGCCGTTGGATCGCAAGATCCAACGGCCGAGACTTCGTCTTCCACCTTCGGCCCTCATCTCTCACACGTTCCCCAACTTCGTGAACACTCCTCGCCCTTCCTATTTTCACCACCCTCTCCGACCACCTCTCCCCTCTCCAACCGCCTCACGGTCCACCCCCATCATCCTTCATCCTCGCTGGCACGTCCACCCTCCATGATCTCCATCTAGTCATCCCATATCTCCATCGCAACCCATGCCCATCACCTCACCAATCGCCGACCAAATCCTTAAATACTCCGCCCCCTTCCCTGTAGCCCTTTGTCCACCTTTACGCGGGGCAAAGCCCAGCCCTCCTCCACCTCCCTGTGACAGGGGGAGGTGGAGAGATTGAGCGACGATGACTTTAGCTACCGGTGAGACCCTCCGTCGTTCATGGTGGAGTTGCAGTGCCTAGTGCCCGCTCGAGCTGCACCGACCGACTGCAGGTTTCCAGCGACGACCGGGGCTCGAATCGAGCCCCAGCCCAAGCCTCCTACCACCATAGATCAGGTAAGAACCTCAAAACTCTCCTTCTGTAATTTCTTGATTTTTTTCTAATTAATTAGTTCACCGTACCCATCTCCGACCTCCATTAATCACCTCTCGAGCTCCGCCACGCACCCTCTTTCTCGCGACGCCCTCCGTTCATCTTCTCCCTCTTCCATACCTCCCAACGCCTCCGACCCATCTTCTTCGGGTTCACCGGAGAAGAACCCCCGCCACCACTTGCTCCGCCCCCTAACGGTCATTCCTCTCAATCCACCTCCATTCCATGTACTGCCCCACACACTCCAGTTATTGTACTAACCCTGCAGATGCTCAAGTGCTCAATGACTGGAGATCTCGTAGGACCTATTTTGTCAAGCCTCGTTTCCATCATCGGCGAGACGTAACGCTGCAGTGAGCATCATCACAGCTCGTGCAACCTCTGAGCTTCATCGTCAACCTACCAGGAGCGTCGGGCGAGCGTCGTTGACACCGGAGAGATGTGGCGGAGATCGGGCTCCTTCGCCGAAGCTCGAACTTCGCCGCCCCCTGTAGCTGAGGAAGGAAGAGTAGTAGCCATTGGATGCTCCTTCTTGGAGCTCATCCAACGGTCAAGGTGCAGCCACGTCGCCAACAAAGAGCCACCTCTAGGATCGTTGGATCTTCGAAGATCTGACGGTCGTCAGCCGGCCACGTGTCATCGCCAGACTAACCCCGAGCCTCATCCGAACCTTATCCGAGCCAGAAGCGTCCACGTCAATCTCTCCAGGAGCCACCTAATCTCCGTGATCGGATGGCCTCCAATCAGCCACACGTCCAAGCCAAGGGCTGCCCCGAGCCTCGACACCAGACCAATAGGTTCGGAGGTCCCAAGCCTACTCCGAGCCTCCTTCGACTTCAAGCCTAACAGTTCGTAACTTCTGAGCCAACCTGAAGCACCTCTTAGCCTCTGCCGAGCCTGAGTTTTCCCCGAGCCTGAATTGCACGTGCCTAGCACGTGCGATGGTGGGCAAATTGCAGAGACGCCCAAGGACTTTTTCAATATTGCAAACAGGTCCTTACATCACGTGCAACACTACACGCGTCTGGGGTATTTTGCATTGTGACCCTTGCGGGTTTTAATAATTGCAAATATGCCCCCACGTGTGTGGATTATTTACAAGGAAGGCCTCTCACTTTATTTTTATTGCATTTTAGTCCCTCTCAGGGACCTGTTTGTATTTATTCTTTCATGTTTTCTTTCATTTATGCCCTTACTTTCTTTCATGCATATCTTGAGCATCATATGTCCGATTGAGTTGATTTCAGTTTCATTTTAAAGCTTGTTTGATGAACTTTCTGATGGCATGTTTATTTTCTATGTTGTACACATTAAATTTTGATGTATCGTGTTGATTGACATGTGTCTCTTATTCCTTAACTTATGCCTTGTTCAAATCAAGTTTGTCATCTTAATTAAACCTGAAATTGATTCATTGTTTAGTTGGCTCATTACTTTGATTGAGGGCATATTTCATTGCATCTCATTGCATTTATTTGCATGATAAAATAAAAATTAAAAAATTACATGTTTACTTTTGTGGTAATGCATTGTTTTGTCTTATTGCATACTTTGACCTATATATGCTTTAATTCGTCGCTTAATTGATAAGTAAAAATCTGGATAATTCAAGAGAGGCTCGTGTCTCTGAGTTCGACCTTGCTTTCTTGCCAAGTAAAATAACAAAATTCGACCATTTGATTCTTATTGACATATCGATTAGATGGTCTTTGATAGACTAATTCGGCCCGACTGCAATGACATCTCAAGTATTAAAACCACACTATTAAAGGGCCGGATTTGCGGTTTATCAATAACAAATTACCTCCTAAAAATGAGGGGGCGTCACCTTTGACTATGTCATTGGTGACGCCACCTCATTTGGTGGCTTTTATCTCCCTTTTATTTTATATTATCATTTCTTAATGTATTTGTAATAATCATTGTCACAAAATTACTCACCAAATTAATTCCAAATTAATTTGTGAATATTTCAATCATGCCATTGAAAAATATATGAATCATATTCACAACCCAAACTAATTTGTAAATTACATTTCCAACTAATTAATTAATGTGGATCCAATCCACATTAATAATTAACAAATGCTATTTACAAAAAATTCTCTCTCTTCGATATTTATATTATAAATCATATTTATAATATACAAATACCATGGATACTATTATCCATATTTTATAATCCTTGATAATTAAATTCCATTTAATTATCTTGGATAAACATTCTCACAATATGAAGCACATTCATATTATGCCTGATAATTAAATCTCATTTAATCATCAAGTCCTTCTTGCTTGGACATATAATTCATCAAATGAATTATTCTTGAACCCCTTCAAGAATAATGTGCTTTCTCCGCATATACTTGGATATTAGGACATGGCGATTGTATTGTTCCACATATAGTGACTTGGATGTTGAGATCTCATATCAAATCCAGATCTTACGTACCTCCCACAGATGCTTGATTGAATCAAGACCGCAAATCTAATCTTCTCATTGCATCTGAATCTCATTTAGACCAATGTCCAAAACTTGGATCAAGATCAGATTGCTTCTCTACTGAGAGGAGTCACTAAAATCCAGACATGTTTCATCACTCCCTCAGAATGGAAGCGTCATGGTTATACAATCGTTTATGATCACGTCACCCTCAAGTATTCCCAATATCTATATATCCTGCATACTGGAAGATCCATGATCAATCTGAAGATTAAGATCAATTTTACACTGTCTTCTTCAGGGTTTGATCACTAAGTTTCTCGATCTTGATCATTGGGAGTTAGTATCGATCATATGCTTTCCCAAAGCATATATCATACCTTCAAATTCATGTCAAGCTTTCAAAGCATGCCGATCATGCATGGAATTTGATCGATCCCAATATCTCATGAGAGCTCATGTCTTCCGGTTTATAAGTGAACATGTATGATCCCTTTGAGAGATCGTATTACTCATATGCCCTTATATGCACACCAGGTCGCCGGTGTATAGACCTTGGTTAGGCCATCAATCTACTGGTCTGCCAAATGTACATACTCAGACATATAGCACTACATCTATCTCCGGTCAGAGGATGTGTGCCTATGCTGTGACAACTTTCAATATAGGACTTAGGTTATCTCGATCTCGTTAGGTCAACCCTTTGACTTAACTTATCTGACACCTCCGAATCACTATTCCCATGTAGTGGACTGCATTAAGAGGTCGGTCAGATATCAGCCTATGTGAGATAGGATTGCCATCTCCTACTCAGGCTGGAGATCATCTCTTAACAATCATTTGACGGTGCTTGATGAGTCCTCTATCTAAGTCTTAGATATTCACCCAAACACCAGCCTCTATGATTCATTCAATGAATCAACAGCTATATGATCATCAAGATGGCCATGGTACATAACCCTAATTGTACATTGGGACCTCATAGTGCATTCATTCATTTAATTTCAGAAAGTGAGTGAAACATCAATAACTTTTATTGATAAGCATATATGTGACAATAACATTCATTGTAAGAATGGTTCGCCCAGGGCTCACATATCTAACACCGCAACCGTACCGACACGACGCAGATCTCCGCCTCGACGGAACCAACTCCGCCTCTCGTCTCTACCTGCAACTTCCGGGGAGGAACCAAGTAATCGATACAACTCTACAGTTGTCACGCGATCAGTCTCTGATCAACTGTCTCGATTGCACCACACGGCAATAACAAAAACATCCATCGCATCTACCTAAAGTGGTGCACGTGCTTCGTACATGCACGGGGATTTTTTGGGTAAAAATTGCTAATGCCCCCGGCCACTTGGTTATTTGCTAACGAATCCCTGCCAGGTTGAAGAGTACGTGAGGAACACGTGAATTCTGGAGACTTTGCACCCTAGACCCTTGGAACTCCTGATTATTGGGCAACAGGTCCTGGGACAGAGGCTCTCACGTGTTCTGCAAGTGTTTACTGGGGTTTTTATGTCGAGTACTCCCAATTTCTGAGATTATTTACGCCTCCTATTCCAGAATTTCTGGAAAATTACACCAATTCCTCCATCCTATATATATTTCATATACTATATTCTTTACATAATAAAAAACCAAAATATAAAAATACACCAAAATACGTAAAAAATACTATATGTTACACTATACACAGTATTAAATACATTTAAAAAAAGCCAAATACTAAAACCAATAAAAAATACAAAACACATAAAACTTGTAAAATTCACAACTAAATAAAGAAAAATCACCAAAAAATGCACAATATATCGTTTTGAAGGTAATGTCATATACTTTTAGATAAAAATAAAATAAAAGATTTTGTTATTGTTTACTACTTTAAAAATTCAAAATACGTCACGATTTTCAATTTACATTTAACTTTTCACCTTAAAAATATATCAAAACCCATAAAAATACTAAAAACCTTCTAAAAATCCATAAAATAGTAAATATAATACAAATAAAAAATAAACAAAATAAAAATTAACATATTTAATAATAAAAAATCACAAAAATACTTAAAATCACCAAAACAATATAAAATTCTTTAAAAATCAAATAAAAATTTAGAAAATTCTTAAAAAAATAAATAAACATTAGGAAATCGTTTACCTAAGCTTTTCTACTGATTTCCACTAGTTTTTACAACAGTTTACCTCCCTGTGTTCGACACTCTCGTGCTTAACCACTATACACTTAAGTTAGAAGTATAAATAAAAATAAGAAGGATAACTAATACTTAATCTTTTCCGTAAAAAGTCACCTAGTCGATACAACGACCACAACTTTTTCTCGGTTTACACTTTGCAGGATTATGAAGAAATTAGACTAGGGATTTTCGAATTTTTCAGGTATGCGAGTTAAGGTGGGACTGGTAGAGAGTAACCTATTTTTGTGTTTGTTGTTTGATTACAGGTTAAACTGTGGGTGGGTTTGTTGTGATATGATTGTATTGAAGTTTGGAAAAGTGAGTAGTTTTTTTTTAAAGGAAAAAAGATGCACCGCAGTAGAGGCAAGCACCCAAAAAACTTTGTATTCGCTGTTTAAAAAACGTAGTTACAAAGACCAAGAATCTTGGAGGATTTTGGCATGTTGTATTACATTTTTCTACATAGTATCCCTTTGTAAGTCGAAGTGGAGTAGTTTATAATTTTTATATGATTTGATTGTATAATATATTTTTTAATGGAATTGATGAAAGAGAATTGATTTATTTAATGTATTAAAAGGGAGAAAAAGTGGGGCCCACATGGGAGAGAAAGAATGGGTTAAGGGGTATAACCCCTAACCCAAACGATTTTGATTATCGCGTCTGTGCTTCTATCCCCGTCTTATTAAGATGGAAGGTGACGATTTTACCAACTTGAGGAAACCAATTCAACCATCTCCTCTACGTTTTTGTCCATGTCCCATCAACATGGGAGGTGAGGGGTTTACAACTAGAGGATTAGTTGTTGATGACCGTTCATTCTAATTGCGTTGCTTATTTCAAAGGGAGAAGAGCCTAGGGGGAACGATTTTGACTATCACCCTTGTGCTTTTCCTATCAACATGAGAAATAAGATTTTTTTAAACTAGAGGGGAAAGTCGTTGGTGACCATCCACTCTGTTTATATTTCTCACCATACCATTTTAGTGGGAGAAAACAACCAGAGGGGCGGTTTTGATTGTCGCCTTTTCACTTCTGTTGTTGCCCTCCTCACATATGAGGACTCTTCAACAAGAGGGGACAATCATTTGAGATCGTCTCTGGTGATTATCTTGTAGCTACTAAAAGGGACGATACATATGGGATGGTGGTGAGCGTCCCCTCAATGTTGGTGAAGATATATTCACTTAAGTGAAACCTTCATGATTGGTCAAATCAATCGTGCTCGATGAGATTCTCGAGAAAATCAGCCATGAACCATTCTTTTCCCTCATTGTGCAGCTATTTCCCTTACTCCTCTCTACTTTGTAGTTCGTCTATCGTCGGGCTTGCCTCGCCAACTCCTTGTCATCATGCTCGCCTCGCCATCCCTTGTCATCATGCTCGTGGTGCCTCACTATGCCTGTGGTGCCTCACTACGTTGTGCCTATCGTGGTAACCATCATTTTTATATATTTATTAATTTTTATCAAATGCTAACGTGGTTATCATATTTTTCTTTAGTGATTTGGTGATGTGACTTGATTTGATTCTTGCAATTTCTTCAACGCTCGTCCTATTTGATTTGAATAAAGGGACAAGTCCTGGGCAAATGGGAGTTTGCCGACAGTGTCCCCACATATGACATGGGACATAATTGGGAGGAAATGAACCAAGATCGTCCAAATATTAGAGAGGATGGTCACCTTGCAAAAGGTACGGGCTACGGTAGTCATCAGTTCTACTCCTCCTTGTCGTGAATACATACACTATATTCTCATGAATATGATAAAGAAATCAAGTTATAGAGAAACTTTACACATGCATCCAACATAGAGTAAGCTCTAAATCAATCAAGGGGTATCTAATGTTTGAGAAAGATGGAGATATAAATTACATGATGATATTTAAGATGCACAGCACATTGACATGTAGTTTTTGGAAAATGCATAATTGCGATGTTAGTGTGGGGAAGTCAAATATATGCAATGCATAGGGAATATAGTTTACTTACATTAATTGTAGGGCTTGTCTCTATTAGATTAAAAATCTATGTATCTTGGTGATTGATGAATCACCGATTCATCATCTTGGTTCTTTCATTTTGGCTTAAAATCCTTAGTAAAACACTTGTAAATAATAGTTAATTCTCGCTGATTAACAATCTAACATCTTTTGTTGATATTGTGTATTTATCATTTATTTACACCAAAATAAAAAGAATAAACAAGAAAAGAAAAAGAAAGAAATAAGACTGTTGTATTTATACAGATTGATCCTAACCCTGAGACCAGATCAAACATTGACATGGTCAATAAGGAATAAATTAGGAGGAGATAAGGGTCATTAACTTATAAAAATTCCATAAAATTAGAGTCAAATTGTATATATTCATCTCAGTCATTATACACATATATTCACCTATTTTATTTATCATTAAAACCAACCTCAAATAAAAGTGTTTTCTTAATAAAACTTGTTGATAAAATGTGTGTTCAATAATAAAAATATTTGAAAAAATATACTTATGTATAAAATAAAAGGTTCAACACTCAAAAAAATTGTAAAACAAAAATGAAAGCTCATTATCTACTTTATATGAACTCAAAATGAATCAAACTCATTTTCAATGTGTTTAAAATAAGGATACTTACACCCATAACCCTGAGTAATTTCATAATTACCCCAGGAATCCTGTATAATCGTGAGTTACACCCAGGATCTTAAAAATTCACTCTGTATGACACGTATAACCCTCTGTTAAGTTGTTATGTTAACACAACCACTCGTATGAGTTAATCTAACTACACCACATCTAAAGGTTATTATTTATTCTGTCTTTTTTATTTTTTATTTTTTTAATAAAAATAATCCAATATTCATACCCTTTCTTCTTCCTCCCATCCCCCTCTCCTTCTCCATCCTCTTCCTCTCAGCCCATAGCAGCAGCCTCGTCAACACTCCGACAACGCTCCTCAACTTCCTCTCCCCTCGCAGCTCTGCTACCATCCCCTCCGATGCTCGTCGTCGCGCCCTCCCCCACCCCCTCCATCGTCCCCCTTCCAGCCCCCTCATGCATCCCCTCTACCTCCAGCAACCTCCACCCCCTTCCACACCCCTTCATCCCCTGCTCCAACGACCTACACCCCACCACTGCCCCCCTCCACCCCCCTCCGTCGCCCGTTACCAGCGACATCCACCGCCACTACAACCCCCTTCCACCCCCTCTGCCCCCCTTCCACCCCGCTCTGCCCCTGCCTCCAGCGACCTCCACCCCTACACCGCCCCCCTTCCACCCCCCCCCCCCCCAACCCCCGCCTCCAACGACCTCCATCCCCACCGTCTCACCCCTTCCATCCCCCTCCCGCAACCCCCTTTCAGCCCCTCATGCATCCCCTCCTCCCCTGCCCCATCTCCCTCCACCACCTCAGTCATCTCCCTCTGCATCGACCCTTCTAGCCCCTCCACATCCCCCCTTACAATCTTACTAGACAGTGGATGAGGTACAGGTAGAGATAGTACATCCCGAGGTTCTGGGTTCGAATGCGTAACATATACGTGTGTAGGCTAAGATTCTGTTTAATTTCTTTAGTAATATCATCTAATATAATATGATTTGATGGGAGTACTAAGTGAACTATAATAGAAGATGCATTACGAGTATCAGAGACAATCATGATGTCTTAAATAGGGGTGTTAATTTGGGTCTACCCATTGGGTACCCGACCCGACCCGAACCCCCCCCCCCCCCCCATTTAAGGACCTGAAACCCGTCCCATTTACTTTTGAACGGGTTTGGGTTTTGAATTAACTACCCATGCGGGTATGAGTACGGGTTTGAGATTACCTTGTGGGTACTCGAACCCGAACCCGCCTCAAACCCAAATAATATGTGTGTGTGTGCCTGTATGTTGCATTTTAATCAAACTAGACCCAAATTCATTTCATATCTAATATGTATAGATCTACATGTATAAATATCGAACTCAATTTTCTCTTATCCATCCATTTTTTTCTTATTTAACTAACTTTTTGCATATTCAATGAATAAAAACTATCAATACAAAAGAGATAAACACTTAACATATATAAACATTTAATATTCTCTATAAATTACACATTTTTATGAATCACCATATTATACAATCTCACTCTATTTCGTCTATCTGTGAAAATCTTATATAAATTTACAAACAACTTAAGATTTACCATGTTGAAGATATGGGTACCCATTGGGTACACGGACATCCGACGGGTATATGGGTACCCGCTAGAAATTACCCGTTTAATAAATAGGCGGGTATGGATAGTGATATTATGAATAGGTATGGGTTTGGGAATAGTAATACCCGCCCCAAACTTGACCTGGTGACATCCCTAGTCTTAAAGAACATCTTGAATGAGATGTGGAGGTAACAGACAATTTGGGCCTTGAAAAATGAAAAGGAGATGTAGACTCGACATTAATAAAGTTTTGGGATATTTACTGGGTTACGAATAGTCATATTTTGGAAATGTGATTTTTTAGAGGGTAAAAATTATCTAAAATTAATGGAATCTATCAAATATAGTGGCGAAAATGTATGAAAGTTGATGCAGGGCTTATGTCATGTAAAGGTTAAGCACTATTCAGGGTTCTGGGTGTAATTTGCGATTACACAGGGTTCCTAGGGTAATTATGAAATTACTCAGAGTTATAGATGTAAATATCTCTTAAAATAAAATAAGATTTAAAATATAAGTAGTTTCGTTATTTTTGGAGTTAACATGTGAAAGTCGACTTTTTGGAGTACTATTGTACCTCTAAACCTCTATCTGTTGTAAATATATGTTATTTGAAATTTTTTTGTGAATATTATATTTTTTGTGTTGTAAATAAATATATTATTTATATAAAATATAAATTAAAATATTGAAAGATAAAAAGAACTAAAAAATAAATAATAGCGTTTATCACATAGGTATATTATATCCATAATGTACATATCTTTATTTATTTATCCCATTAAATCATTTTATAAAAATAAAATAAAAATAAATTTAAAATCCTTTAATTATTATGCAAATAAATAAAATATATAATACCATGTATATTTATTAAAATAATAAAATAAAGATCAAAATTCCTTGAATATAAGTATCTTATAGCCTATAAATATAGGTATTTAGTTATTTTAACTATTTAAATTAAGTTATTTAATTTATTTAAAACCTTCCTAAATTAGTTTATTAATATACATATTTCTTCTACACTACAGCAAAATATAGCTATAGTGACGATTTTTTCAAAATCTGACACTAAATTAACTGTTGATAAATATATAATGATGAACAAAATGAGTTTCGTACTCAAAATTAGTGACGAATATCATATATGTCGTTGCATCATTAGCAACGATCCACATAATGATACTTATCCTTTGCGATTTTTCAAAATATCAACTAATCGTCACTATTTTTTGGTTCAAAATTTAGATTAATTAGAACTTTAAAAATAGCAACGAATAAGCATCGCTATGAGGACCGTTGCTAATGATATAACAACATATATGATATTCGTAGCTAATTTTGAGTACGAAAAATAATTTTACAATGAAAAATATCGTCGTTATATATTTAACAATGGCTAATTTAGTGACGGATTTTGAAAAAACCGTTAATATTGCCCTTTTTTGCAGTGGTCCTAATGGGATTTTTACCTGACAGACTTTATAAAATTTTTAAATTACCTTCATGACCTTTTGCATAATCTAATTACCCCAACCCTGTAAATTACCCCCAAGAACCCTCAGGGGCTTCGAACAGATTAACCAGAGGGTTCATGGGGTAAGAGTTGGCAAGTTTACGAAGTCAGGGGATGAATTAGGTTGTTTCAAAGGTCGTGGAGGCAATGGGCAAAGTTTATAGGGCCTGTCGGGTAAAAATACCATTCCTAATTTATTTTAATTTATGTATTTTTACTCAACGGACCCTATAATCTTTGTCACTTACCTCAACAATCTTTGAAACAATCTAATTCCTCCCTCGACCTTGTAAACTTGCTCTGTCTTACCCCACGAATCCTACCATTAAATTGACATATCTAGAGTTAACTTCCTTGAGTTAAAACGAGTTAATCTAACCATCCGCGATCAGACGGCTAGAATTAACCAAGAACAAAAAAATGGTTCTCTTCTATCTCTCCTCCCTCAACGAGGGCACTGGCCTGGACTTCGAGCGATGGGGGGGGGGAGCTAGAGGCGATCGACTTCCAGGTGGAGGGAGCTTGAGGGGCGGTGCTCGACCTGGGAGGGAGGGGGGCTCGCGTGGAGGAGGTGGGGATTCGATCAGGGGGGGCAGGGGGGCCTGGGTCTGGAGAAGGGGTTGGCGGGGGTCGAGGGAGGCGGAGAAGGGGTTGGCAGGGGTCGAGGGAGGAAGCCATCCGGGGTCAGGTTATGGGTCTGATTCCACCGGAGGTGGAGGGGAGGAGATTGGCGAGGTGCGGGACTCCTCAGCGGCGTCCTCGGGGGGGGGGGGGGGGGGGGTGTCTTTGAGGAGGAGGAGGATGATAGGGGGCTTCGAGCAGGGGAGTGGGTGGGGGGAGCTTCGAGCAGCGCGAGAGAGGGGAGGCGGCATGTAGTGCTTGTGTGGGAGGGGCATCGAGCAGCAGTCCAAGGACTCGAAGCAGGAGAAGTGGCGACGGGGGGGGGGGGGGGGGGGGGGCATCGAGCAGCAGTCGGGGGACTCGAAGCAAGGGAGGCGGCGGCTAGGGCCTGCTGGGGAGGGGCATCGAGCGGCAGTCCAAGGACTTGAAGTAGGGGAGGCGGCGGGAGGGGGGGGGATCGAGCGACAGTTGGGGGACTCGAAGCAGGGGAGGCGGCGGGCGGGCTGTGGGCATCGAGCGACAGTCTGAGATTCGAAGCAGGGGAGGCGACGGGGGGGGGGGGGGGGGGGGGGGGGGCATCGAGCGGCAGTCGGGGGACTTGAAGCAGGGGAGGCGGCAGGCGGGGCCTGCGGGGGGAGGAGCATCGAGTGGGCAGTCAAGGGACTCGAAGCGGCAGTCCGAGAACTTGAAGTAGGGGATTGTGCCAGGGGGCATCGAGCGACAGTAGGTGGACTCGAAGCAGGGGAGGCGGGGCCTGCGGGGAGGGGGATCAAGTCTCCAGCAGTGGAGGGGGGAATCCATTCAGCTTTAACGGTTAAATGGATGGGGGTTAACCACGAGGTCTGTGAGGTAAGGGTTAGCAAGTTTTATAGGGTTGCGGGAGGAATTATATTGTTTCAAA